>PVLA01004720.1:0-167713 GCA_004027455.1 Hydrochoerus hydrochaeris
TAGCAATGCCTTGGCGTGCCTGCAGACTTATAGGATATTGCTTGAGCTGGATCAGGGTTGCCTGTGGGAGGAGCTCTATGACCAAGGGCATCTGGTGTATCGCTAGGCCTGGGGGATTATCCTCCACCAAAATGTTAGGGATCTCCTGTTTCCAGCACTGCAGGAGCATATTGTCACCTAACACCTTAGGTTCTTCTAGGAAGAGGTGTCCTTCCCCCTCAGGATAGAGAGCATACACCTTTGTGCTATGGGATTTCATCAGGTGCTTCAAAGCCTAGCGTCACAGTTGGAGCCACTGCTTCAAAGCTGAGTTGGACGTTTAGTTTGTGTAAAAGGTCCCACCCTAAAAGGGGATCTGGACACTCCGGCACCCAGAGAAACTCATGAGAGATAGTCTGCCCAGGTCTGGCAAGCCAGGCTTGCAGTTTCAGATAGACCTTTTCAGTACCAGTGGCTCCTAATACTTTCAGTTTCTTTTTTTGTCAGAGTCCCTAATGGCTGTGTCAAAACAGAATGAGCTGCTCCCAAGTCTACCAGAAATGCAATGGGTTGGTCCCCCACTTGTAAGGTTAGCCTGGGCTCAAGGGGGGCAGCAGAGCCCCGACCCCCTCAATCTTGGGATAGTAGAATTTTTGCATCTTTTTCTCTTTTCGCTTTTAGTCTGGGGCAATTTCTATGCCAATGTCCCATTTCTCTGCAATAAGCACATTGATCCTTATCTAGTGGAGGGCACTCCTTGCCTCTTTTGTCATCCTTGTCTTTGCTATCTGGAGGTGTAACTCTTGTACTTAAGATTTCCAGCACCTTGGTTACCTTTTTACCATTGATCTCCTGCCAGCTCTCCCAATTATCAAATATTTTATGAGCAATTTCTATGAGCTAACTAAGGGGCATCCCTTCAAATCCCTCAAGCTTTTGCAACTTTTTTTAACATCTGGGGCCGATTGAGTAACAAAGGCGACATTAATGCCCTTGCATTCTCAGGTGCAACCAGGTCTATGGGTGTATAAGGACAATAGGCCTCTAATAACCACTCTAGATAACCTGATGGAGATGTAGTAGCCAATTGTCTTACCTCTGAAATCTTGGACAGATTTGTTTGTGGGTCTCTTGGCAGTGCCTCTGAGGGCTCTAAGGAACAACTGTTGATACTGGGCTAGAGCTACCTTACCTTCTGTGGTGTAGGGGTTCCAGTCAGGTTGAGATAAAGGGAAATTCTGGCTCAGGTGATCTGGGTCCGAGGACGAATTTCCATCTGGATCCAGCACTGCCCTATGTCCCAATGCTTGAATATGCTGTCTCTCCTTGGTGGTGAATAACACCTGCAGTATCTGCTGACAATCATCCCAAGTGGGACAATGGGTAGAGAAAATGGATTCTAAGAGAGAAATGAGACCTTGGGGGTCCTTAGAGAATGGTGGGTTTTGCCCTTTCCAATTATATAGATAGGAAGTAGAGAAAGGAACATAGACAAAAATGGGGGCTTAGAGTTGGGCATCTCCCTCAAGGGGCAAAGCATGGGGGTGGGGGCTGTGGAGGAGGAGTCTGATGACTCTGGGTGTGGTCAGCTCCTGGTCCGGATAGGGCTCGGTGGATGACGAGGAGGTTCCTCTTCTTCCTGCGGTGCTGGTGGTGCTGTGGGTGAAGCTGACAGGAGGTAAGGGGATGGTAGCATCTCCTCCACATCTCCCTCTGGTAGGACCAGTGGGGCAGGTGGTTTAGGTTTTGGTTTTTCTCTTAGTGGTGCTAGCAATGGAGGGTTACTGGGCTGCTGCCTGGAAGCCTTAACAAACTTTTCTTAACCAGGGAGGAGAATCAAAAATAAGATCAAATCTGTATATAGACAATTTGGTCAGGATGAGTCATTTGGTCAGGATGAGTCAGAGGACTGAAGACGTATCTCCAGACTGCCTCTGCGATAGCCATGTCGAAGCTACAGACAGATGGCCATTCAGGGACTCTGCAAGGCCACTCCAAGGAAGTGAGCACGTGAAGTCTCCTAGGGTGAACAGGTTCTCCGTATCCCTGGGCTCTTTGCTTAAATTTCTTAAAATTATTAAGAACTAGAGTTAGAGAAGTTAAAGGCACAAATGAATATCCTTGTTCCATGGTGACTAGTAAGAAAATGGTCAGTTAAACACACACACAATAAGGCAACACAGAAGACACAAAAAACCAACAATGCACATACACCCTCTTCCGTCCACTCTCGAGGTCCTAGAAGGAAATACCAGTGAAATCCCCGAGGCAGCATTAGATCTGGAACGGAGTTGAGTGAAAAGCAGTTCCTGGTTCACAAACTATGAATGGGTAAATTCCAATACCTGACCGTACAAATTACGAATGGGTAAATACCAATACCCGACCATACCAATGGGTGAAATGCTCCCAAACCCAGAGGGCGGCCTGCTCCGGTGCAGAAAGAGCACTCAGGCTCCTCTACCAAATGCAAATGTGCACCAAAATACAGATGAACCAAGGAAAAGCGTACATAAAAAAGACAGAGTACCAACCCAATGAAATGACTTGAGAAAAGAAAAAGGGGGGCCCTTTTAGGGGTCCTTGGGGTTAATCCCGGACAAACCCCCAAATGTTGTACCCCAAAAGGCTGCACCCCAAAATAAAATGAAAATTGTAAAAAGGCAAAAAGAATAAAAATGCCAAGATGTCTTGGAGGGAAAAGAAGAGAGCGCTTACTTATTTAGGCTGGTATCCAGTGACACAGAGTGAGGGTGGAATTCACACTGCTGTGCAACTGGGCTAAGATTTGGGGGTGGTTTATAAAGGGAAAAAAACTGCAAGGATGTGGGGGGCACCACACCTGTGCATTCCTGAGGAAACAGGACATCCTGGTTTTTTTTAAAAGGTCAAAGGGCATGGCGCACACAGAACAGAATGGCTGCGCTTGAGTTAGATTACAACACTACTCACCCTAAGTAACCTGTATAAGATATAAAGGATAGAAAGACCTGTGGTCATCTCTTGCTTCTATGCTACCTTCTGCCTGCCATGAACAGTTTCTCCTCTGCAATACCTATCTGCTGTGCCATCCTACCTTGGTGCCAACTGATTATGAACTGAAACCTCTACAAACTCTGAAATAAATAAATATTTCCTATCTTACCTTGTGGGTGTTGGGTATTATTAGCAATGAGAACAGTAACTTAGACATAATTTTGTATCAGAGAGGTGGGGTCTTTTCTGTCACTGTACCTGACCAAGTAGTTTAAGAACTTTTGCAGCTAGCTTGTGGGAAGAGTTTGGAAAGATTTGGAGATACTGGCTGAAAAAGTAGAGCTGGAATACATTCACCTGTAATTTATGGGAGATTCTTGTCAGGGCTCAGAAGGTCAGAATGCTGAAAGAAATGATGCCAGTAAAGACCAGATTTGAACATTTTCTACTGTGAAGAAAGACTGACTGCATTGGTTGTTGGGCTCCAGACAATGTGTATTATACCTTCCCAGAAAATGTGTCTGCATTCTACTCTCATCCAGAGACTGCTGGAGACTGAGATTAAGGGCAGCAGGTTAATCTTGCAGAAGAAATTTCAAGGCAGTCTAATGTCGAGGCTGTGACATAGCTATTCCTGGGGGCTATTAACCAGGCTTACTTTGAGAATCAAGAGCAAAGAACCCAACAAGATGATTTAAAACGTTTTGAGTCTGTACAAAAATGAAGCTCTAGCAATGTTGTGGACCAAAAAGATAGAGCATGAGAGCTATAATTCCTGAAAAGGAATAGGAGAATAAAAAAGATTACCTAAGGGATTAAAAGAGCAGCAGGATTTCACCAATTGAAACCCAAAACTTGCAAAAATAAAAAAAAAAAAAACTGCTTTGAGAAGAGAGTTCCAGAGCACCTTGTTCCAGAATGACAACTGCCTGGTTAAGCTGTTCCTTGGGATTTGGTTCATAGGCACTGGAACATCCAACCAAGAGAGAAGGAAGCCTGGCTGCTGTTCCAGCTGACAGCAGATCTTGCCATAATACACATGGTGCTGTTTTTAGGAGTATGTAGAGTTGTGGGGTCAAGAAGGCTTCCACCTAGAGTTCAGAAGGGCTGGGAGGACAGGCAATATGTATGAAGCTGTGAGTAAGAAGCCAAAGGTGCAGTGGAGACTCTAGAAGTTTGGAGAAGCCAGGAACATGGACCATGTAAGGAAAACAGCAGAGAGTGTGCAAAGCTGACCAAAGAAAAAAGCCATTGGAGCTATTGCCACCAGAAGTGCCACAGGGGAAGAGCTACCCAAGCCCTTTGGAGTTCACAACTTTCCACAGATTGGCAGGGATGGTGGAAGTGGAACTGGAGGGCTTTGGTCTTTCTTGGTTCCCATTCATTGCCATACCCTGTTTATAACTTTTGGAATGGAAATGTCTATCTTATACTGTTCATTATTGGAAATGATTAACTTTTTTTCATTTTTACAGGGTCTTGAAGCTAAGGGGTTGCTTTAAATCTCACAGGAGAATTTGGACTAGGACTTTTTAGCAATGCTAAATCTCTTAGGACTTTGACAGCTCTTAGACAAGGGCTAAATACCTTTTGCATTTGAGGGGCCAGGGACAAAATGTTATGGCTTATGTTTAGTTTTCCCTAAATGTCTCATGCAGTCATGGGTGGGGCTTTTTCAGAGGTAGTAGGATTTAGAATATATGATGCTAGGATTGATTCCTGGTGCAATGGGTAGGATCAAGGGCACTAGGATTAAGGGTGTGGGTGTTACCCACCCTAAGTAATTTTGTTGCTTTGCTACCTTCCTTGTTGCATTGCTACCTTCTGCTCACCATGAATTATTTTTCCTTTTCAATGCCTGTCTGTCATGACATGCTGCCTTGCAGTCTCCAAATTATTGACTGAAACCTCTACAAACTGTGAGCTAAATAAACCTTTCCTCCTTTAACTTGTGGGTGTTGGGAATTTTGTCTCAGCCACAAAAAAAGTGACTAAGACAATAGAGAAGTTAGATAGAACCTAATACGTAATCAGAAAGGGAATGGGTCCTCAAGGAATTCAGCACAGAATATGAGACACAAAGACTGTGGCTAGAGGAAAATATGAAGAGGGTCAGACCTCAAAATGGAGATGCAATAGCTAGACCTACAGGTTTTCCTAGAGGTAAATAGCAAGTTAATGCTATATTACTGTCATGAGCACCGACTGTTCCAGTGAGCTCAGGTAGCATTAGACACATGGATGGGTGACCAGAATATCTGGAGGCATCCTTTTCTAAGGATTCCTTTGTTCTTTTCACATACTCTTGCTACATAATTTGTTCCCTATTGGATCAGTATCAACTAAGTTACTGTACTTGTAATCCTATAGATAGATTATAGTTTTACTCACATTAGACTCTTGCTGTTATTCTGCTGTATAAATTACCTCTGGCAAAATACCATTTTGGAAACCCACTTGGAAGCCCATCTGGAATTCTAGGAAATATTTTCCTTCTTCTTATTTCCAATAAAATTCTCTTAACTTCCTCCTTTGGTTCACCATATCAATCCTCAATGCTCGGTAACTTGACACATGTTAACATGTAACAGGTTGGGAGTTATTTTTCCCATAACAATATTTCTGTAACAAATCAAGAAAAATGGTAAAGAAATATCACTACTGGTATGGCTCACTTTTTAGTAGTATGACAAGAATCAGCGTATCATATATGCTCAGTATATTGCTTTGAGTACTGATTCTTACACATCCATGACAGAATATTTATAATTACAAGGTAAAGAAATAAAGGTTTCACTAAACCTGTACTTTTAACATAACCTAACCCTTATAAAATTCTAAGTTTGGTTGAGTAATGCAGTTTCTCTTTTCAGAGCCAGCATCTACTTTTAAAAAGACTTGCAGTTTAATTTGTATTTTAAAGTATATAGGAACTCTATCATCATGAAGATGAATTTGGTTTGTCAAATGCTTTCACAGTGAGAAAAACATATAAGAAAAAGCTACTAAAAAATTATTTGAAGACACTGGAGACACACTGAGGCAGCCATAATAGAAGTGTTCAAAATCCTTTGGAAGAAAGAACTACAAATAGTAGTATGAAAAAGACAATCAGCAGTCACTTTTTCTCTCAGGGCTTTTTCCAGTTCTCATTAGACAAGAGACTAAGGAGGACCAAGGCAAACATCTGGATACAGGACTGTTATTAAAAAAAAGATAAATAGAAATCTTGACATGCATTCAAGGTTAGAAATTTAGAAATCAAAGATGTATAGAATTAAAATCAGAATGAAAAAGAGGCATAGAACTGAAATAATATATTTCTTTGGTTTCTCCCCAAAACATGATCAATTCTGAGGCACTGTACCACAAAGGGCATGCAGCAAAGTTAATAGAGCAGGAGAAATATTTTGTTAATCTTATTAAGTTAGCAAATAATAATTTGAGTTCTGGATTAGCCAGGTAAAGGAGACTGATCAGCATATTGACTGGTCACTTGGAATTATTAGATAGCTGTACTTTTGGAAGGTTGAGCTAGAAAAGCTAGAGATTTATGAAAACTAAAGTCAGAAACATCTGATTGAATTAGGATGCTTACTAAAAACCTTATTTGCCTATCAATAAGAAAAGGAAACCACCCCAAAAGACAACAGCAATGCTCTGCATTGGTAAGGTTTCCATTACAATTAAAAAAAAACAAAAACCCTGAGATAAACAACTCAACAGGAAGAAAAGTTTATTTATGTTTATAAAACACTAATATAGAAAATTTTAAATTGTATATATATAATGATGGTGATGATAAGAAGAAAATATTCATCCAAACCAGCTCTTCATGCCTTCTAAAAGGGGTACATAATGTATATCCACATGACTATCTGTTTTGCAACACAATTAAACAGATAATTCAAATTCTCTGTCACAAATTACCCTTTTCTTCTCAGAGCACATTAAATAAGTACTAGATATTCAAAAGCAGGACTCATAGCTGATGAAGATGAAAAGATAAAATGAAAAGAAAAAATTTAAAGAATAGATACTAAAGGTGAAAACTATAATATGCATAATACATTTACCCATTGTTTTTTCACTTTTCTCTCCTTAGTTACTTCTCTGCCGTACTGACTGATTTTGTCTTACAGATTTGATGGAGGATGTTGTTAGCTATTTGTATGACAAATAATTTTATATGTTAGCTTGGCAGAAGAAAAGGTTGCCTAGATAATTGGCTAATCATTGTCCAAGGGTATTTCCAAAGATCAGCATTTGAATCAGTAAAGCAAATTATTCTTCCCTCCCCATTGTGAGTGGGCATTATATAATCCCTTAAGGGCCTGTATAGAACTAAAAAGTAGAAGAAAGGAGAATTCATTCTGTCTATTTTCAGGTTGTGGCATTGTTCTCCTGCACCCTGAGTGATACTTATGCCAGTAGTGCCCCTAAATCTTAGGGTTTTGAACTCAGATTGGGGCTGCAGCTTACATGTGGCAATGGCTTCTCCTTCAGCTGGGGTTACAAAATAAGATGTGTATCATGTGGAAAACTGATTATCAACTCTGAGAATAAGAGCAAGATAAGATTTGGAGGATATTATTGTACAGTCTAAAGAATTGACAGAATACTCAAAAAACATTGGATTGCCTCTAATCTTACCACTGACATAGACTAAAGTAAAGCAATGAAAAGTTGCTAATAAATGTCTCTTCTAAACAGTAGCCAACTAAAAATTGAAACATGGAGACTTTTGTCAAGAAATATAGCAGAAACAGAGAAAAAAATCAAAATCAAGAGAGACCCAAGTAAGAATCAATAGTATTTATAAAGGATCTTCTTTTTTAAAAAAAAAATCAATCACATCTTGTGGGAAGGAAATGTTGTTCAGGGCCAATAATGTTTGACCTCAACCAGACCTCTTGGTGAACAGTCTAGTACCCTTATTGAGTTTAGTAACAGGAGAATATATTTTCAGTCTTTTTATGTTTTTGATTATCAACATTGCTTATTTTAAATAAACTCAGAATTTTGGAGTTGTTAGCCATGGTTGTATGGAGAGTGGAAAGTAGTCACACAGAATTTTTCTTCCCATGTGACCAAGAGAAAATAAATGCTGAGAAATTTTAACTCTTGCAGCTTTACCTAAAAGCAATGTTCTATACTGCTTCTGCTTACTGTCTTTGTGAGGACAAATCTCAACTTAGAATAAGAAAGAGCCATTTTATAGAACTGATGTCTAATGATATGCAATCCCTCCAGATAAGAATGTCACATTTATGTTTTTTTTTTTTTTGCTTTTTCCTTTTTATCCTTGGTAGTTTGTTGTATGATAAAATATTTGAATCAAATAGGAAATTACTAGGTTTTCCTTTGTGCCAAGCACTGCAAAATTTTTGATGAGTTATTGATATTGTAAAAGGGACAGAATAATGTGACAAAAAATTAATATAGGATAATGAGGAAAAACAGAATTTAGTAACATTTGGATTTTTAAAAACTTTGGAAGTCATCAGTCCTCACAGAACTGGGTCATTGAGTTGTAGATTAATTATCATTAACTTGGCTGCATTACTTTCCTTGGTTTTTAAGCTCTCAGAAGAAAGGGGTTTGGGCTACTTCTTTATGTACTGATGAATTCTCTGATATATCCACAATTTCAGTTAGGTGCTACATAAAATATTTGACAAAAAATGTAATAAATACAAATGTATTTGTTTTTTAAGAATGTAAATAATTGCCTTCTTCTGATCTCCTTACAAATGTGCCTTTGTCACAAAGAAGACAAAAATGATAATATTTTAATATGTTTAAGTACGCTACATGATCCTGTAATGTATCGTCGAACATAATCCTGCCTTATGTTCTTCTGTAGGGCTTGTTTAAAAATACATAATCATCTCACTGGGTGAATATTTCAGCTAAATGACAGTGTGTAATTTATAACTATTGAGAAAAAAGTGCTTAGAATAGAGATGTTTTCAATTAGAGAAATGGTACTCTATGTTTATGTAATGTTATGAATATGCCATTTTCAAGGTCCAACAGTACAATTTACTATGTTAAAAAAAAACAGAGACAGAATATAAGACCCATGTATATCAGATACTGGGTAATTTACTAATGGACTTAAATATGTTTTTTTGAAAAATATCCATCACTAATTTTTATTTAGGTTGGACATTAAAGTATCAGGTCCTGACCTAGATCCCCAATCTCTCAAATAAGTGTACAGTGAAGGATTACATAAAATGAGACAAGTGGTATGATTTTAGGGCTCCAGGAGAGTCAAAACCCTTTAGCTGAGTTCAAGACTCAGAGGGCTAAGACAAAGGCTTCTCTGGACCACCCACTTTTATTAGGTCCAACAACAAAGTGTCGGGAAACTGAGGAAAGTGTAGGCAATGAGCAGGACTTTGGAAGTCACTTGAACAATGTCTCCAAGTAATGAATCAACTCAATTCAGTAGAACTGTCTTTTCATGAAGATATGGTAGAAGTGAGACAGTAGGAATAATTCCTGCAGCTGCAGTCTCTTCTACTTAATTGATGTTTGAGCCAAGTGTTTGCAGATATGGCCTTCTCTGGCCCTTTGAGTATCTGTGGCCTCACAGGCCACTACAGGCCTCAGCCAGGATCAGTGAGTCATAGAGGTTCACTTACAATGAATCAGCTCCCATTGTGGTCAAGGGGCCAAGGCCTAAGACAGACTCACAGATAATCAGAAAGCCAGTTAGTTAAGTTTAAAACCTACTCAGAGCTGCTGCATAGTGGTCTCCACCAGTAAGGAAAAATCTACTTTTGATAAAATATCTGAATGGACTCCTAAGAAGGACAACCTCTTTAATAAATGGTGTTGGAAAAATTGGCACTCCACATGCTGAAGACTGAAACTAGATCCATGCATATCACCATGCACAAAACTAAAGTCTAAATGGATCAAAGACCTCAATATTAAAACAGAAACACTAAATCTACTGGAAGACAAGGTAGGTAGAAGTCTTGGAGACATAAAGGTAGGCAGAGAATTCATGAACAAAATGCAAACTGCATGGGAAACACTTCAAAGAATTAACAACTGGGATCTCATATTATTGAAATGTTTCTGCACTTTAAAAGAAATCATCAACAAAGTGAAAATAAAACCCACAGAATGGGAAACAATTTTAGCCAGCAACCCCTCAAAGGGCTTATATCTAGAACATATAAAGAAATGAAAAACATCAAGCCCCCCAAATTCAAAGACCCTCTACAAAAATGGGCATCTGGGATGAACACACAGTTCTCAGAGGAAGATATACAAATGTCAAATAAATACATGAAGAAATGTTCACTATCACTGGTCATTTGAGAAATGCAAATTAAAAAAACATTGAGATTTCACCTCACTCCGGAAAGAATAGCAGGGGAAAAAAGGAACACTGCTCCACTGTTGGTGGGAATGTACACTGGTGCAACCACTATGGAAATCCATATGGAGAATTCTCAGAAGACTAGGATTGGAAGCCATATTCAATCCAGCTATTCCCCTCCTGGGTATTTTCCCAGAAGAACTGACAAGTTCATACCACAAGTGATATATGTGCACCCATGTTCATAGCAGCACAATTTGTAATAGCTAAATCTTGGAAACAACCAAGATGTCCATTAACTGTAGAGTGGATGAAAAAGATGTGGTATTTTTATACAATGGAATAGTACTCAGTTATAAAAAGGATGATCTTGAGGCCTTCATAGGTAAATGGAGATAACTTGAGACTATCCTCATTAGTGAAATAAATAAGAATCATATTTATAAATATCACATTGTGTCTCTAGTATAAAAACTAATACAAACTATAAGAGTAATAAAACCCAAAGTGTGTAATTGCTGTTGAAAAAAAAGAGAGGAAAAGAAAGGGCTCTAAGGGATATAACTGCATGTATGTTTGAGTGTGTAAGATGGATGACCATATTGCTGAATCTTTGTTGGATCTTTGATCAGAACTGTTCGCAGTCTCACTGTTTGAATGTCTACTATATATCCTTTAACTTTGTAACTTGAACAACTATATCCAAGGTGACAATATGTAATTTATCAACTAGTGATTTCGTAGTGGTTTTTTTCTCTTTTTCTTTTAGAATTCTGTATTGTTGCTACCCTTTTTTTCTGTTTTGCTTTATTCTATCTTTAAATGAAATTTTTAAAATGTGTAATTGCTACTGTAAGAAAGAGAGGAAATAGGAAGTGCTATAAAGTATATAACTGCATGTATATTTAACTGTGTGGGATTGATAACCATATTTCTGTGTTCTTGTTGGATTGTTGAACAGACCTGTTTGCAGTCTCACTGCTTGAATGTCCACTTTGTATGCTTTTATTTTGTAACTTGAACAACTATTTCTAAAATGACAATATGTAATTTATCAATTAGTGATTTCTTACTGTTTATCTTTTTTTGAAATTCTGTAATATTTCTACCCTTTTTCTGTTTTTTCTCTTTAAATAAAATAATAAAAAATAAATGGACTACTATTTCTACTTTTTTTGCCTAGGATTATGGGATCTACTTATAACCTATGTCACAAAAGTAAAATGTTTCTAAATAACCTAAAATTGGGAATAATGGAAATTAGACTTTTTTTCAGAAATAGTGATATAACATTTGTAAATCACCATAGATTCTCATTGGCTTTGCCATTCTGTATCTTCTGAGGCCCTGGAATTCAGATATTTCTTACCAGGTATATGCCATATCTCTAGCTAAATTTGCATGTGCCAAAACTAAGATTTGTGCACATAAAAATAAATGTGATATTAATAAGGAATCATATCTGCAAAATTTAATACTTATACACATTGATGGACCTCAAAAACATGCCACTAAGTGAAAAAGTCAGTTATAAAGGGTTACATATCATATTGTTCCATTTATATAAAATGGTCCAAATATATAAATCTATAGTTTAGTGATTCTCTAAGATGGAGAAGACAGAATAGATAGACTGTTAATAATCATAATGATTCTGTTTTGAATGATGAAACTATTATAGAATTTATGGATGAGTAGATTTATGGAGACTGTCAAAAAGATGCAACAAGCAAATGTAGTAAGATATTAACAGTAGACTTCAAAAATCATGTGTAGAGAAATTCTTTAAACTTGTCCACATCTTTGACAATTTCCAAAAGTGTTGAGGGGAGTAAACTAAATAGTAATATTAGTTAGAATAAATATTGTATCTGGTCATGATAAAGAACTAGATTACAACTAAAAGAGAATGTGAATTGAGAAGTTAGGACACATAGATTGTTTCAGATAAAGAAGTATGAGGTTGAACAAAAAAGGATAGTTACAGCAAAGCAGTCTGCAAAGCCATATAATCAAATGTTTTGCAACACAAGAGGTTCTGTACTTTTATAAATAAGGGCAGGTGACTTGTAGAAATGGGAGAACTGTCTGTGTAAACTATTAGAACAATATTCTTTTAAGTTTCTTGAGTATTTTATATCTCCCTAAATGCCTCAAATTTTAAAATACATCTTTAGGTTTTATTGAGAAAAAATTCACCCAACATAAAATTCACTACTTGACTGAAGTATTCAGTTTAGTGCTTTTCAGTATTATCATACTGTAGTGCAATAATCATCACTATCTAATTCCTGAACATTTTCATCACCTTCTAAAAGAAAATTCATGCCCATTAGGTAGCCACTACTCATTCTATGTTCCCTTATCCCCTGTAAGCCATTAAATCTACTTTCTGTCTTTATGGATTTACCTATTTTGAACATTTCATATAAATGGAAGCATACAACCTGTGGTATTTACCTTCTCAAATTAGTCTCATTCTATTGGTAATAAAAAATATTTCTAGAAATATCTTTATATTAATCAATTCAAAATCTAAATATACTTTGAGTGATGATATACCTAAAAGGAACTGTCTGCATAATATGTTCAGAGATGACATCATACACATTTTCAAAAAGGAAATAGAAACTGTGAAAAGTCATACAACTCTGAAAAAAATAATTTTTAACTCAAGTAATTACTAATATTTAAATGCTATATATTTCTATACTTCAAGATACTGGATTGGATTGAAAAACCCTGGTTTTATTGTCTTCAAATGTTGGCAGGATCAATACTAATAAGCATAATTCAATGGCTTATACTTTCCATACTATTCTAATAAGACAGGGTGGTTTTTTTCTACCAAATTTAAAGAAGTTTATTGATCCATCCACTTTTCTTCTTTAAATTTAATAGCAACTGTTATCTAACAAAAATTATTGCTATATCACAACTGTATTTTATGTTTTAAAAAATTAATAAACTATTAGAAAATAAATGTGTTCACTAAATACAGTGTCCTTTTGTTTATGTGTTTGTCAGTCTATATGGTCAAAAAATTACTCACCAGTTGTCTATGGCCTTGCCAATATTCATTTCTTTGAGGTTGTGGCAAAAAGTAAGTTGAAAATGCTTATTTTAGGAAACCATACATTCTTAAGAGCCTATTTTCTGTGTGCAGTAGCCATTTTAGAAGAATACAAAAATTATTTCCATTTAAATTCCTTTGTAGTATCTACTAAAGCAAAACTGGTGAAAATCATAAAGGTACTACTTGGGTCATTGTTCACATATTTATTTCAGGTTATTGTGTCTCTATCAGTGGTAATTTGGGATGAGATTTTTTATTGAAGAATCAAAATATTCTTTTTTATAAATATTCTAACTTTTGCATATTATATGTTTTTTTAACCATAACATACAACTAAATTCAGCAAGATAATTTAGAAATTTGTATCCAAGATATTCTAGGACGACATATGGACCTAATGCATTATTTTCTGTTGCTAAATAAAAATTAACATACTTTTCCAAATCGCAGCAAATATAAATCAAGCGAGAAACAATAGCTTAAAATTCCCAAATCCAAACTCCCAGGATGTAAAATACTTTGTTGCATCTTGTCTATGACTGATTTTCATCTAGTAATATTCTTTAAATTCAAATGAACTCAGAAAACTTGTAAGAAAAGTAGGAAAACAGATCAGAGTGGTTGGTAAATTTCTCAGAAGATGTGAGAGCACCGAAATATTTTTGTGAACACTGATTCAACCAGTGCATAAAACACACTTGTTAGAAGTGAGGTCTTTCTTTTTTATGCATCAACCTCTCAATTAATGAAATACAATCATGGCAATTCTGCTTTGTCTTTCTCATGTCACTATTTCAGTAAACTGAGACTTTGTAATCATCATTTTATTATAATAACTAAATTATATAATTTTTAAAGTTTTGTTTCTTATTTCCTACCCATCTCCTCCCTGCAACCACCAAAATTCTGTTAAACTTTACAAGTGTCATGTTTATTTTAAGTAAGGACTGATCTGATTGAGACATGACTGATTTTTCTCTTTTAAAATTCCATTTATAGTAAGGTCTTCATTTTGGGCTGATTACATGAAACATGTAAATTTATGTTGATTTTTCCATTACGATTAAATAGAACTTTGTCAATTATTATCCCAGGTAAAATTTTTATTTTTTCTCTTTTTAATCAGCAAAGTTTGTATTAGTTAAAAATCTATCATCTATCCCTTTCTTCTCAAAAACTCCAACAGCAGTGTTGTTTTCTTTTTTTTTTTTCCCCCAGCAAAAAAACTTCTATTGTATTACCCAGATGTAATGGAATAAAATTCTTTAGATTTGCATTTTTAAATGTTTTATTTTAAAAAATTAAAACAGATAAGTGGATATAAATGATGCAGAATTTCCCCCCCCAAAAAAAAAACAGAAATAAAAGACACTAGTTAATATATTGTAAGTTGTCATCTTAGAAATAGTTGTTCAGGTTACAAGATCTAGGCAAAAAAATGATCAAATAATCAAACAATGACAACACAAAATGTTCTTTTTGGTGAACTAATAGAGAATTAGTATCTATCTTGCATACATATGCATATATATCTAATTATGTCTTGCATACATATGCATATATATCTAATTATGTCTTGCATACATATACATATATATCTAATTATATGTGTATAGCAACATAAATATAATTTTAACCATTCTTCCATTTCTCCTTTCCCCTATCCCAGCTATTCTTTTCTTCTGAGCACTTTCTTCCACTTTCATTGTTACAATATCTATTGCATATTTTGGATCTTATTACTCTTTAAGTTTATTATTATTACTATTTATTTTTTACACTAGGGAGACAATATGATATTTACAAATGTGAGTCTGATTTATTTCACTTATGCACATAGTCTCAAGTTGCTACCATTTACCTATAAAAGCCTCAAGATTATCCTTTTTTATATCTGAGTAATATTCTATTGTATAAACACCCTATATCTTTCTTACCCATTTTGGGGTTGATAGGCATTTGGTTTGTTTCCAAAATTTAGCTATTACATATTATGCTTCTATAAACATAGGTGCACATACATCACTGTGACATGGCCTTTCAATTTTTCTGGGAAAATGTCTAGTAAGTATATAACTGGATTAAATGGGACTTCCAATCCTAGTTTTTTGAGGAATCTCTATACTGATTTCCACAGTGGCCACACCAGTCTACACTCCCACCAACAGTGTAGCAGTGCTCCTTGTCCCCACAGCCCATCAACATTTCTTATCGGTTGATTTTTTGATGGAAGCCATTATTTCTGGAGTGATATGGAATCTCAATGTTGTTTTAATTTGCATTTCTCAAATGACCAGTGATGGTGAACTTTTCTTCATGTCTTTACTTGCCATATGTATATCTTCATCTGAGAATTACATGTTCATCTCAGATGCCCATTTTTGGAGAGGGTCTTTGAATTTGGGAGGCTTGGTGTTTTTCAATTGTTTATATGTTCTAGATATAAGTCCTTTGTTTGAGAGACAGCTGGCTAAAATTCTTCTCCATTCTGTGGGTTTTCTTTTCACTCTGCTAGTGATTTTGTTTAAAGTGCAAAAACTTTTTAATAAGATGAGATCCTAGTTGTTGATTCTTTGAAGTACTTCCCATGTAGTTTGCATTTTGTTCATAAACTCTTTGCTGACTATGTCTTTAAGATTTATACCTACCTTGTCTCCCAGTAGATTTAGTGTTTCTGTTTTAATATTTAGATCTTTAATCCATCTTGGCTTTAGTTTAGTGCATGGTGATAGACATGGGTGTAGTTTCAATCTTCAGTATGTGGAAAGCCAATTTTTCTGGTACCATTTATAAAAGAGGCTATACTTCTTCCAGTGAACATATTTAGCCCTTTTGTCAAATATAAGGTGACTGAGTGTCTTTGTAGTTGTGTTTCCTACTTTTAATCTATTCCATTGATCCTCAGGTCTGTTTTTTTCCAGTACCATGTTGATTTTATCATTGTAGCTTTGGAGTATGGTTTCAAGTCAGAGACTGAGATGCTCCTGCCTTGCCTTGTTGCCTGGAATTGTCTTTGCTATTCTAGGTTTCTTCTCTTTCTAGATGAATTTTAGAAATGCCTTATTTTGATCTGTAAGGTATGTTACTGGTATTTTGATTGGGAATGCATTAAATCTGTTTAACAGTTTTGGGAGTATGGCCATTTTCACAATGTTGGTTCTTCTTAACCAGGAATAAAGGATTCTTTCCATTTTCTGACATCCTCTTCAATCTCCTTTTTTAGAGTGCTATGGTTTTCAGCATGTAGGTCTTTTACATCTTTCGTTTGGTTGATTCCTAAGTATTCCTTTTTTTTTTGGATGCTATTGTGAAAGGTGTTATTTCCCTAATTTCATTCAGTGAGTTCATTTTTTGTGTACAGGAATGCTATTGATTTTTTATTTTTGCCATTGTAACAGCTATGCTGCTGACTTTGCTTATTACCTCTAGTAGTCTTTTGATGGAGTTTTTAGAGTCTTCTATGTAGAATATTATATTATCTGCAAATAGTGATAATTTAACTTCTTCCTTTCCTATTCTTATTCTTTTTATTTCTCTCTCTTGTCTGATTGCTCTGGCTAATGTTTATAGAACTATTTTGTTGTTTTTCTAGAAGCTTGATGTGTAGCATTAGGTTGTTTACGTGTGCTCATTCTGTTTTTCTGATGTGGCAATTCATTGCTATACACTTCACTTTTAGAACCACCTTCATTATGTCCCACAAGTTTCAGTATGCTGTATCTGCATTTTCATTGAATTTTAGGTAGTGTTTAATTTCTTTTTTAATTTCATCTGTAACCCACTGGTTGTTCAACAGTTTGTTATTTAATTTCCATATGTTTATGTAGGTTTTGCAGTTTCTTTTGCTATTAATTTCCAATTTCATTGCACTATAACCAGATAATATACATGGTATAATTTTAATCCCTTTGCATTTACTTAAGCATGTTTTATGAGCTAATATATGGCCTATTTCAGAGAATATCCCATGTGCAGCTGAAAAGAATGTGTACTCTGTAAATGTCTACTAAGTCCACTTGTTCACAGGTTTGATTCAGTTCTGTTATTTCTTTACTGACTTTCTGTCCAGTTGATCTATCTCTTGGTGATAATGGGGTATTAAGGTCCCCTGTTACAATTGTGTTCTTGTGAATTTGGTTTTCAAGTCGATTAGTATTTGTCTCATACAGTTGGGTGCCCCCTTATTTGGTGCATATATATTTATGATTGTTAGCTTTTCCTCTTGAAGTTTTCCCCTAACAAGTGTGTAGTGACCTTTAACTCTTTTGATCATATTTGGTTTGAAGTTCACGTTGTCTGCAAACATAATAGCTACCCCTACTTTTTTCTGGGTTCCTGTTGCATGGACTATTGTTTTCCATCCTTTTACTTTCAGTCTATGATTTTCCTTTTGAGTCAGATGTGTTTCCTATATACAGCATATTGTTGGTTCCTGTTTCTTGATCCATTCTGTCAACCTATTTCTTTTAATTGGTGAATTGAAGCCATTTACATTGATGGATATAACTGATATGTACTGGTTTAACTTTGTCATTTTATTTTTCTCTTGTTGGTTTCCTGCTTTCTCCCCTTGTTTAACTTTTTGCCCTGCCTTGTAGTTTTTTTCATTGTTGTTCTGGGAATTGTATTCATTTTTCTCTCTGTAGTATATCTTTCAGTATTCTTTCTAGGGTTGGCTTGGTAAACATGAATTTATTCAGTTGTTCTTTATCATGGAAGTATCTTATTTCTCCATCAATTTTGAATGAAAGCTTTGCAAGGTAAATCAATCTGGGTTGAAAATTGTTTTCTTTCAGGGCTTGAAATACTTCACTCCAAGCTTATCTTAACTTGAGAGTTTGTGCTGTAAAGTCTTCTGATTCCAATGAACTTTCCTTGATAGGTGAGTTGTGTCTTTCCTCTAACCACTTTTAGTATTCTGTTTTCATGCTGTATGTCTGGGATGTTAATTATTATATATCTGATTGTAGATTTATTTTGGATATGATTGGCATCTATATGCCTCACTTATCTTGTATATCAGATACTTTCCCCATGTTTGGGAAATTTTCCCATATTACTTCTGTGAATAGTTTTTTTAATGTCATTTGCATTGACTTGCATTTTCACTGATGCCTATAAATCTTATATTACTTCTTTTTGCATCATCTTGAAGCTGTTGAATTGTTATTTCATGTTTGCTTGTTATTTTTAAAAGTTCTTTCCTTTCATGACCACTAGCTGCTATACTGTGTTCAAGGTCCAAAAGTTTATCCTCAGCTTCATTCAAACATTTTAGCCAGCTTTCAATAGTTTTTAATTTGCTGGATGTCTCTTTGAATTTGTCTCATGCATTCTATTTCTTTCCTCAGTTGTTCATTCAAGGTTTCCATCATTTTACCATGCTCCTGTACTTTCTTATCTATGTCTTCTCTGGCTATGCTAATCAATCCCTTTATTAAGGTTGTTATTTCTTTCTTTACCTGAGAGATTATTTCTAATTTAATTTCCTCTATAGCCTCATGGGTTTATTTCACTTGCTATACTTTCTGAAATTCCAGGTGTATGACTTCTAATGTCCTCTATTTCAATGTCTCCTATACTTGTCCCTGATGGACTGGACATTTGAGATGACATTTTGCTTTTTTGTTTTGTCATTTTCATCTCTCAGGTTACTATTTTGGTCTTTTCAATAGTCCCAGCTGATCATCATGTGTGTCTTAAGGTCTTACTGTGTGGTTGATGTTTGTCCAATTGTTGGGTCCCACAATGAAGGGGAGAGCCTGAATTCCTCCTGCAGGGCCTGTTGAGTGAGTCTTATATTCTCCCTAGACTGACTAGCCTAGGAACATTGATGTAGGCCAATCCTTAGTTCCTATTGTTACTGTGGCTTTAGGCTGTTTTAGGCTGCCAGATTGACCTGGCCAGAGTGTGCACCTAAGCTGAGACCGTACTGTATCACAGGAGTCTCTTAGGCCCTTTCAAGTTCCTCTAGGTTGGGAGAGGCCTTATTGGTGCTCTCCACAACCCACCCAGTGTTCTCTGTATGGAAGAAGGACTCACCAACACATTTACCAGGCTCACCAAAGTCCTATAGCTGGGGGCAAGGAGGGCTCACTGCTGCTCTTGTTGACCCACTGAGGTCCTCCATTTGAGGGGAAATCTCACCACAGTGTTGCAGGCCCTCTTAGGTCCTCTGTATGGGTGAGGGGCTTCTGAAGCTTCCACCAGCACACCAGGGTTCTACAAGTGGTGCATGGACCTTGGGCTGTTGAGGTCTCTGGGTTGAGGGGGAGTAGTGACCAACACTCCCTCAGTCTGGAGGTCTCTGGAATGGAAGCTGAGTGGCAACCAACAATCTTGCCACCCTGCCCAAGGTCACTGTGTTGAAGGAAGTGGTATTGCCCACAATCTGCTGGCTGCAGGGCTCACTGGGGTAAAAGGGGAGGTGCTAATGATGATCCTACAGCTGCAGGGGTCTCTGGAGTGGAGAGGGAGGTCTAGAATTGTTTTTAATGGCCAGGTGTGGTGGTGTGAGCCTGTTGTCCCCTCACTTGGGAGGCTGAGTCAGGAAGATCACCATGAGTTCAAAGCTAGTCTGGGCTACATAGTAATTTCAAGGATTTCAGTCAGAACTATATATCAAGACTATGCCTCCATAAGATTGCTGTTTGTGTACATCAATAACTTAGTGAAATTAATCAAATTTTGGAGAACTATTTCCATGTACATATTCTACTCATTTTTTTGCCAAGCAAATGATATTTTTCATTTTCTTTTTTACATCATATTTCTGAATCATTATATAACCATCTCAAAAGTAAAATTCAAGTCTTTAGGAGCCAAATTACGCAGTTTATTTTAAGAAAGATGTTGTAGTATGGTGTGAGTAGACAGATAATTATTTTTCACATTTTGTATGGCCACAAAACTTGAAGCAGTGACCACATAAAATTGGCATGTCATTATAATATTGATTTTCAAATTATAAATATAAATGTGATGTTATTCATATTTCTCATATACATTCCTTAAAGGCAAATAAAGAAGTTACAGTAGAAAATTTCTATGCTTTAAAGGCATTTGGTTATATTTTGTTCTTACTTTGTTATTTTTACTCATAGTACAAAAATAATACAATTTCAGTGTGTGAGAAAATGGAACAATAAGAGAAGTAAAAATTTCTGTCAGTGTTCAGAAGGCAATCTAATTGCATCATGCTATTACTGTTTTTCAAATATAAAGAAAGGAAATTTCCAAAACTGATTTATTTATTTATTTTTGTCTTTTTGGGACAGAGCCTCACGGTGCAGTTCAGACTGCCTTGAGCTCACTTTGTGGCCCAGACTGGTCTCAAACTTGCAGCAATCCTGCCTCAGCCTCCTGAGTGCTGGGCTTACAGGCATGTGCCACTACACCTCACTATATATATTTATTTTTATTGATTGAGTTTATTGGTACATTTCAAGGATACATAATGATCACATTTATCATAGGTACTTTGTAGCTGTACCTGATACAACTTGATCCTTTTCTTTTTTTCTCATTTCCCTACCCTACCTTCAACTCCTTTTCTCCTCTATTTACAAAAGCTTTGTTTCCTCTTTTCCTTTTTTTCACATGTTTTTCTATTTCCTTCCTCCCCTCATAGTACAGGTTTGGTCAACATACTACTTCAATTATTCCCATTGCATCTGTGTTTTAAATCTTATTTTTAACAATATAATTTTAAACTCCCATGTAATTTTATAAATAGAAATTTTAGCTAGCTATTTCATTCAAATCACATAGGATCCCTAGTGTGAACACCTACTTGAAGCATCATTAATCACATTTTGAAAATGAGAATTATATAAATACAGTCTTTGTTGGATCTTACAGAACATGACTCAGAACTGAACTGCATGGAAGTGACCAGAGTCATAATTTTAATTTGTAAGAAATGAGACCAATGCTGAAGACAAAGGTCAGCCATGGAAGTGAAGAAAGGCACCCAGAGAATGAAGCAGTGGCACAGGCTGGAGAGACTGAGCCTTCAGTGAAGCCCAAGAGTAACGTCAAGGTGTTTCCATGGCAGAGACTGCAGCACAGCATGGTATGAAGAAGTTAAAAAAGACTTAAGCATGTTGCTCCCATCCAGACAAGTGCTGTATTTGAGAAACAGTAACACAATTACAGAAGCAGTTATTAATACTCCAGATTACTCCATCCGTGAAGACTAAGGATGCAAGAGGAGCTCTGATGCTATGAAAATGGATAATCCATTTTCATAGCATCAGAGCTATGAAATGCTGACTGCATTTCTGAAGCTGGGATATAAGATCTTTCAGTGTATGTGCTACAATAAATTTTTGATGACCTGTCTGTCATCAGGATTCTTTCCTGCCAATGCAGATTTAAAGATCTGAAACCTTTCAGTTGTTCCTTGGAGCTTATATACTCAGGTTAAGGCCCATGCTCTTTAACAAATTATTTACAAATGTTTAAGAACTAAATGGTGAAATTTTTGTAGTCTATCACTTCTTCATGTCTTGTTGTCTTCTGTCATTCCCTGCATCTGCCTAGAGGACCCTTTGCCTAATTTTCTGCATGGAAATAATTCTATCTTTTGTCCAAAACTGTTTTTTAAACATCTAACAAAAGATTTTTTAAAACACTCACTGTAATACTGTGTTACAATATGAGAATATAGCTGGGTGTGGGGGCACATACCTGTAATCCCAGCACTCAGGAGGCTGAGGCAGGAGGATCATTGCATATTCAAGATCAGTCTGGACTATAAAGTGAGCTCAAGGCCAGCCTGAACTGCATAGTGAGACCCTGTCTCAAAAAGACAAAAAAAGGGATAATATCAAGATACATCAGAACTCAGTTTTTGAAGCTCACAATAAGATGTAGAGAGGAGAGAGTGTGGATATAGCTGAACCATTGGAATTAAATGTAATTATTGATATAGATATGAACAGATAATCTTCAATGTAAAGTATAATTATGATTTTCATACTTGTAAAAAGTTGAAAGAATATATCCTACTCATTAATGAAGAAAGAAATCAATGGGATAGTACAACTAACTCAGAGGAGAATTCAAAGAGCAGAGATAGAGATTAGAGAGAGAGAGAGAGACAGGCAGGCAGGCAGGCAGACTGGTTTCTGGTGTGGATTTGCAAGTAAATAAAATTAACTTAACCCACTGGATGATAATCAGTTGGGATCTACCAGATGCAATTGACTTGCATTTCTGTGGATAAAAATTATTAAAATTATTTTGTTTTCTTCAATTTTTAGAATTATAAAATAGCTCAGAAATAATTAAAAGGGGCAATAATACTGACAAGTGAAGTATCCAGGACATAAAGTAATGTTTTCTTGTCGATTTCAAAGTCTCACGAAGTCTCACGACAGAGTTGAAGCCTAAGAAAGCATAGTGGTCATGGAGACTATATAATTAGAACTGTAAGTACAATGAAGAAAGCTTCATTTGATGTTTGTGGTAATGAATATATTTTTTCTAGATCAATGTGAGAGTCAGAAACATCCCTGCCACTGTATGGAAAAGAAAGAAGAGACAGGGTCAAAGCTTTTAAGGAGTTAGATAGATGAACCTGGGGAGGTGTCCTTGTAAGCACTGGAGAAACAATGATCATTGTCTCCTCCAGTCTTCTCAGGATTGTAATCAGCACATTGATGAAGAGATTCTTCTAGAATTCCAACTATTGAAATAAAAGTGCAGCACAAACCTACCTAGCTGTATCATAAGTATGTTGTGAAATGGAAGTAATATAATGTTTACGAAATATGTGATCGATAATAAATAGACTAATATAAAAGCTGGTTATTATTAAGCATTGATTATGCATACATCGCTGTGTTTTTATAGTACTCAAAACTGCACTGAGTGGGTGCCTTCCTACATTACAGATTGGACACAATGAATTTAAGTAAAATAAACATGCAGATACACACATGTACACACATGCACTTACACACACACACGCACGCACACAATAAGTGACCAAGCAGACATTCAAATGAAGTTATCAGCCTCTAAAGTAGTGTTTATCCCAATAGCTTTCCTGTTTTCTTTATTTTTTAAACACTCCTTGTTCATGTGACAAATGACCATGCCTCCCTTGCTGAATCATAGTTAGCCATTGCAGGTGTCATCATACAAGCATTTTGTTTAAAAATAGCTTGGAATGACAAGAAAAGAAATGCTGCTGTAAAAGTGGTTCAATTGCAAATTCTACAACTTGCGAGAAGTGATAAGACCATAGTAAATGTGGATCCATCCAATTTCATTGTTTTCATTTTTTTATTAGTACATGTTTGCAGAATTCAATTTTTTGCCCTTTTCATGCCTCCTTAGCTTCCTGGTATTTCTGTTATGTTTATGCTTGAATTATTTCTTCTTTCCCCATATTTTTGGCCTGGCCTTCCCTTTCAAACTGTAATCTTTCTAACCTTCTTTCTATAATTCTGTTATTGTGCCTCAGATTCTCCTTCTGATTTCAAAACTTTACACTGAGCGAGTACCACATGAATTCTAACACAGCCTCTGAGACCATTAATTCAGTATATCTCCTTATTGGAGGAGAGCTTTGATTACTGGAGTAGCATGTCAATAAGGTCTGGATATTATGCAGGAAATAGTTTCTGATATTGCATATTTCTTCTCTGGATAGTCTGATCCTTAAGAAAATTTTCATTGCAACATGTAGCCTCAGACTACAGACTGCAGTCAAAGATGGACACTGGCCTAGTGGTTTTGGAATTTTTACACCTGCATCTAAGAATGGGACCATTTATTCTTGAAAAGTGCATTGTAGTAGATAGTTGTGCCCCGAGACTCTGAGATGCACCATCTCTCCATGTAGATGAAGATCCTACCAAGAAGTGGTGAAGATGGTGACACAGACCGTCAGATTGAGGATCACCACATTCACACTCTCCATGATCTCTTTTTGAGAAATGGGAACAACTAACCTTTATTTAGGTAATATTTCCTCTCAGCATTCAACAAAGTGTGCTAGACTGGCAGCCATGCTCCACAGATAAAGGCTTCATTTCTCCGCCTTCCTGTTGCTCTTGCTGCATTCCAGGCTTGTACTGATGACTGAACACATGTGGGAGAAAGTCAGGCTGTCAGTGTTTATGAAGGGAGCTACATGTAAGGAAAGGGGATCTAATCGAATATACTTGTACTGGTGTTGTTTGGGGATTGTGGAGCCATCTCCTGAATGAGTTGCTGAGCAGCTCTAGAAGCAATGATACACTGGTAGCGTATCATGTTCAGGGCAGCTCTCCTTGTCCTTAGCAAGGCGATCATGCTAACAGGTGGTAGAAACATCAAAAAGGCCTGCAAAGTGTACTGAAGGGTTTTACACTAACGAGATCTGAAATAATTTAATCATTGAAATAAATAAGATAGTAATGGATTATAATCTTTGACACAGTATAGAAATCCAGGAATCCTTGCTGCTACAAACAAACAAATGAATAAACTTTTCATTTTAATAGACTGTCAACTAATAAATGTGGATAAAAATATGAGGTTAAAAAATCCTAAATGGATGCTAAAATTAGTGGGTATACATTTGATGACAAAATATTTTTGTATTATCAAAGTAAATCCTCAAAAATGACAGATGAAATAAAAATAATTTTACAATGAAAATAGTTAGCAGATATAACCCTATCCAAAGACCACAGTCCCAACTAACTTTGTGACAAACCCACTTCTTGTGCCTTTTGATGCTGTGCATTGAGAAGCAAAAATATCACCTCTGGGATGCTTCTGCCAAAAAGTCCTTGTTCTTGGGGAGTCTATTCTGATGTGTTTAGGGGTCGAGACCACAGGTATTAGCTAATGCCATACGTTTCTGAAAACTAATGAGTGGTGAATATAAGCAGTTTTAGAAGGGTGTTAATAGTGTGCATATTCTTTACATCATTTTGCAATTTTCCTCCATGTTCAAAATTAAATCAACTTAATAGTCACCAAAAAATTCCACCAGTTACAAAGAGGTAACTCCCTGTGGAAGAAGGAAACTCAAATGGCTTTGAAATGTCAAGAATGTGGTGACGCAAAACCAAAGTGGAAGCTAACATTTGTTTACTACCAAAGTACCCTAACCCTCTGCAGCATAATTACAGTCAAAGAATTAGCTAAGAGTTTTTCCTGAAAGTAAGGAAAAAACACTGAACTTCCAAACTCAGTCTTCGTATTTGTAACTTCACAGGGAAACTGGAATCTTTCACAAGTAGCAGCTTGTCACACACTTGAGAGGGCTCATAATGCTCAGTATTTCTATTGAAATGAACACTAGATACAACAAAAGTACAGTAGTAGCATTTGGGGAAGTCTTATTTCCACCTTGTGTTAATGGGTAGAGTCACTTGAATGTAGCTGATAAACGGGAGTCAGTTTTGAAGGAAGGTATAGAAGTGTGATGGGAGAAACAAACCCCTGCACACAAATAATAGTCCTAGTGCCAAAATTCTCTCCATAATTTAGTCTTTAAAATATTGTAATAATTGGTTCTTTTCTCTCTTACAGTGAAAGAGATTTAAGCTTACTGAGCACCACTTACTGTAGACCCCCACAAGTCACCGCTTTGCTTTATCTTCATAACAATGCTGAGAAGCAATTATTGTAATCTGGTTTTACAGGTAAATAGAGCTTTTGGATGGTTGTGTGACTTTTCAATAATAATACATAAGCTCAGTGATGGTCTTCTTGACCTTAGAATATCTGCTCTTTTCACTGCATTGCCCTGTATTGAGATGTTACTTCCTGAGAATGAATTAGGTTAAATCAGTCTTCTTTAATTGGATGAGTTAATTGTAGGGTGATGAGAAGGCATTGGGCACCTGCACACTGCAAGGGTTGGAAGTGTTAATTGGAGGGAACCAAAAACATAAATAAAATTTTCCTTCGCGTTTGGTTTTCTCTGCCATCTCGGATTTGTTCCACTTCCCTTTAAATTTCTTAATCAACCTGTTGCTCATTACTTTTGTTTCCGTGCTTTGAAATAGTCTCATGAGGAGAACCGGGGGGTTAGCTCCACGGCACAGCGCCTGCCTGCAAGTGCGAGGTCATGAGTTTGATCACTGGTACCAAAAAAATAGAGAAGAAAAGACTCTCATGGATCTTAGAAACAGGATAAATATCTTTTTTCCTAATGAATATCCATTTAGAAATTACCTGGCTAGGAAATAATCCCGTGAAAGCACTTACTAGGGCAGTCCACAGAGAACCAGTTAGAAAGGAAGGTAGTTCCAAGTGCTCTGGGCTTGGCTTTGAATGCAAGAAGTAGAGAATCAATTAACTCTCACCCCCTTTCAGTGATAAAAACATATAGACATGGATAGAACACACACTCTGGAGTTACAGGAAAATAAATCCAAATCCTAACTTCTTCCCGCACACTACATGGCCCTGAGAAAACGGCTCTGACTTTAAGAAGTTCTATCAACAGTTCAAGACTGAGAGATTAAGGACATCACTACTTCCTCAGAAAGATAACGCCACAGGCCCTTCTTTTCTCAAATGGGAAAGGAAAATCACCCTTGCAGTGTCAGGGATTGTTGTGAAGCTCAAATCAAATAAAGACATCTGTTCTAATTTGTTTGAGATACTATTAAATTCCATGCCAAAAAAGGACTGTTTCCTAAGCAATATTTTAACCAACGCTAACGAGCCACTTACTGTTAAGCAAGGGACTCAAACTTGTTAAGAGATAACAATTCCTGGGGTCTCCCTGAATAAAATAATTCCTCCCCAAAAGACACATTCTCACACCAGTGACTGTCTGTACATCATAGGATTTCAGTAATAAGAACAGTAAATGTGTCGGAAGCTGTAATTGGTAATGGAGCGAAACATGTTTCCGCACTGTGCTGGTTCATCAGTGTCATCTTGCAGAAGCCGGCCCCAAGCACACTGCATGATCATTAATCATACACAGCACCCGGACTGGGTCACACTACTCAGACTGTTACTCAACTTTATTCTGAGTGTTTCTGAGAACACATATTTGGATGAGATTAACATTCAAAGTAATGGGCTTTGTGTAAAGCAGTTTGCTTTCTATAAAGCTGGACCTCATCCAGTCAGGTGAAGGTCTTAATAAAACAACAGACTGATCTTCCATGAGCATGAAGAAATGTGATCTCATTTCAACTCAAACCAACTCTTCTCTGTGTCCCTTGCCTGTCAGCTTGCCTTGGAGATTTTGGATTTGCCAAGCCTCGACTGTGTAAGCCAATTCACTAAAATAAACCTTTCTATCTCTTTATCTCTGTCACTCATATACATACATACATATATATGTACTCATGTGTGTGTGTGTATGTATATATATATATATATATATACATTATATACACATACACATATTCATATGTGTGTATGATTATATGTGTGTCTATGTGTATGTACATGTGTGTATGTATCTATACAAATACTTCCTGATGACACTGTTCTCTGTTGAACCCTGACTAGTGAAATAACTAGTGCTCAATAAGTGTTAAATTATTTTTACTCTCCAAAAGGGATTATTGTCAAATCATCACAATATTTCATTCTAAAATAATGTTTTATTATCTAAATAAAAATATTTCAAAAACAGTTCTTTGTCCAATTACCCATACCTTCCAAAGCACTTACTAACTCCTGCCTCTTTTATTATTTACCAGTAGATGGAATGGAGGAGAAATTCTATTCTAAAAGCAAATGATGGACCATATTCACTTTTCATGGTAGTGAGAATCTAAAGCATTCAAAGAACAGAAATTTAAAAGTAAAAAATAAATGAATATAATTCATATATATATATATATATATATATACACAAAACTGTCTTGTTACAATGACTATTGAAAAGCCTTAAAAATTTTTCTCTGTAAAATACTGGACTTACAATTTAATCTGTACCTATTATAGATATATGACATTGAAATTCTGAAAGGAATATGAAATAGCTGTACCTTCTAAGTGTCTAAGGGTAAAATAGGTGAGGAAAAGGGAAAAAAATCAACTTAACACTGAGAGCAATTTTCACCTTTCCTTCTTTGAAAAACATATGTGAAATGTTATGTGTTGTCATGGAAACAATAAAATTAAAAAATCTGTTTGCTAATGCCCAAAATTAGGTGCAAGATTCTCGAACACAGATTGCTTTTATTGTCTGTTACAGGATAGAAAAATACTGATAATGGCTTGGTAGATAAGCTTCTTTGTGTTTATTCTAAATTTTGCCTTCCTGTGTTTTGTGAGTGTATAACTTCTCAGTGGTTATATTTTGTTTTCCTTCTTAAAGCCAACAGGGGGCACCTTGTCATGGCCTTTTTAAATAATGTCATTAGTCTAAATTACAATTATGGATTTTGAGACCGAAAGCCCACTTAAAAGGATTCGGTTCTAAACCAGGGCTTTTCAAATTCATATATCCATGGTGAACACAGAATATGTGAAGTAATAGTTATACTGTAAAGACCATAAGGTCTAGTGCAGTACATACCCCTAAGTCTGAATACAAAATGATCTATAATCCTAAAACCCTTTCTATTTCTTTTAAGCTTTGTGGGCTGAGAACATTTTCACCACTCTTGGGCATTAAATTAAAATCAGAAACCTAAATTTCTTTGGGGGAACTTCAAGGATCTTCATAACCTACACCATAACCACTACCCAATCTTGAATATTGAACTGCTGAAACTTCTTACCCTCCAGAATTAAAAGTTCTGTTGTTCTGGGTACCATTCTGTGGTAATTTTGTTATAGCATCCTGAATAGACTGAAAGAATAAGTAATATACTTGTTCATTTGAAAGATAGTTACAGGAGGTTTCAAGATGACCAAATTTTCTAAAATGCATGGTACAAAACATGACAACCTTTTAAAGTCCAACCAAAGCCTACTCTTACCAGATGAAACCACTCACAACACTCCCCTGCCTCTATTTACCCCTTTCCTTCCCTTTCTGCCTCCCAGTATGCCTTTCATATGTTTTTCAACTATTCCATTTGTTCCATTTTGAGTTTGGAACTGGAAAAACTCTTCCTTTTCAACTCAGTGATCATCCCGGGAAGTCCTGCATTGAATGGTTTCCAAGTCAATTTCCTTAAATTACTACTGATAGACAAAAATTCTCCATTGGTCCACTGCATTCAGCTTATTAACATTCACAAACCTTATTTTATTTCAAATTCTAAGTAGAAAGGAGATAGAGATATTAGAATGGGACTGAGAGAATTAAATTTTAAAAAGTTGATAAATTGTAACTTTTAGAACTAATGAAAATTCACAAGGTTAAATATGCATGGTTTGTCTCCAAACAGAAACTCAAAATACAATATAAATAAATTACAGAGCCAAATAAAAGATAATAGGAAGCAAGAAGACAGATCTTTTGGAAAAGAGAAGGGGACCAATAGATCAACAAAGAGGATAAGAAGGAGTGAGAAGGAAAGGAAAAGGATGATTACAAAAAATGTAGATGTTTCATGTACATGCACCAACTCCCATTGGTGAAAGTAATCATTGTGTTGTAATAAAATAAAAGCAGAACTAGTGCAAAACGATTAAATACTTTGTTTTTTTAGGATCAAAAAATTGTTTAGTTTTAGATGAGAGAAAAATAAAATAGAAGCAGCCAGAGATTATACAAATCTACAAAATTTGAAAAAAATGGACATTTGTGCTTGTTGTACAGTCAAACAATTCCTAAGGAAATATGGATTTTCGTGGGAGAAGGGAGTAGAGATCTGTTGAGTGAGAAGGTTTCCAGGTGTCTGTCATATATTTAAGTATTCAAGACAGCTGTGCACCCAATTTTTCCCTGACATGAACTCTAGTCCCTCTTTGAATCCTTTAAGACTAATCCTGCCTGGATGATTTGTACATAACTTAGTACGGCATATTTTAGGGGCTCTGTAAGGAGCCTCATTCCTGTATATCACCAAGCATAGGAGATATGAAGCAGAGCAGTAGAGCCAAGGCATCAGCTTAGGTCGGAAGGCAAGCAGGTTCCCCTATTTCTGTAGTCTGACAAAGTCTATTTCTGCCTTTGTACAAAAGCCAGAGGGAAGCTGCACACAGTGGGTGAGATTTGTTCTCCTTGTGCTTCACTCGAACGTCATCAGTTTAGACCATTTTGGTGGAAAACTGTGTTACGCATGACCTGGCAAATGTTATTTTTAGCCAGTTAAATTGCTAGTTGAAGTTCTTGTGGCCTTCCAAGGTAGTATTAACTCTAGTACAAGAACTCTGAGGGTCAAGTTAAGGGAAGAGACCCAAGGGTACCTAATCTTTAGCTGTATCTATGTTTTGTTTCTGTGGATGAAATTTTATAGGATATAGAAATATGTGTTCAAAATTATTTTAACTAGGAATATTTGAAAATATTATTTTTTTATTAATAAGAAAATGAGTAAATGTCTAATGTAATCCTTACTCTATTAATCATAGCACTTTATTTTTCCTTTCCAAAATTTCTTGATGCTCTTCATTGTGAGTCTATATTTTTCAGATCTCTCAAATCACACTTTTTCCTGACAAGCTTAATAGAAACACTTCTGTAACAAGCATTCTAAGTTTAACTTCCTCCCTGTCTTGGAGTGTTTGCCCCCTATACACACGGGGCCTTTGTAACCTCTTCTTCCTTTTCTATCTTGGACTGCCATGAACCTGACTTTAGGTGCAGTTGATGGGAAAATATATCTGAGGGGAATCAGGGAAGAAGTGATTCAACCAATTTGATCTTAGAGAATATTTAGATCAGAGAAGAAGAACCTAAGGGTCACTGTTCACACAGGAGACCAATTAGACTTTAAGGGTCTCTTTTCTGTGAGGTTTAGTTTATGTTCAGTATTTAAAATATAACTACATTCTCCAGATTACAAGCAGTATCATTTCTTGAAGTTCAGTCATGTTGTATCTCTGTCCTGATCAATGCCTAATGACTCCGGGGGAAAACCACACCATTAAAGGAGCAATCTGGAAAATCTGTACTCTGTCCTCTGAGCAAGCCTATCAGTCAGAACAATTTTCACAAAAGGTCCTGAAGTGGAAGTGATGTAGCAGGACAGGAAAGGACTCACCCAGAAGTTCCAGAGTAACGTGTGCTCTAGAACGATACAAGTTTAATGACTTTTACACCATTTAATATTTACAACTCACACCTGAGTCAGTAGCAACTGGCAATTAACCCATTGAGAACCCTTGTGGTTTGTTTTCTAAGTGAGCACAGCAAATGCTACTCACAATCAAAGGAAGCTTAATCATTACTGACAAGTGTATTTTAGTTTTCATTCATTTATAAATTACTAAGCTGAAATTATTTGCCATCCTGGGCAATAGAGTGCTAACCTGGATACTAGAGTTAAAATTCTGGTGCCCAGAATAACCAAAAAGGAGTGAGCCATGTCCAAAAATAAATAAATAAATATAAAAAACAAAAAAGCATGCTTTGATGAACTTCAACTAACATCATTAAACACGTGAGATTTTTTTCCTCCAATTTATCTCCCAATTTATCAATTTATCAGCCCAAATCTGCATCTCACTCCAGGATCATTGCCTCTGCCCAAATCCTGCACCAGTGGTGGCTTCAGCAATGCTCTGAACTCATTTCAGACCTTGCAGAAAATTTGCTTCATGACATCCTCTAGTATTATCAAACACTTCTCTCTTGTACCTCCTTGTCTTTGCCATATGTAGATAGGATTCCTTATCATCATGTGGTTCACATTCCTTTTACTTTGTGCTAACTCATGTTCGATTTCACTTTGTTGTATCAAACAACACTCAATTCTTCATTTCTATGCCTACATTTGTTCAAAATTTTACTTTTAGAATATCTTTCTTCCAAACTTGTATTGTTTCATTTTTGCTCCTATTTGCTGTCCAACAGGTTTCGGCAATATCGATGCCATAGAAAAATCACTTTCTTTTGATGGCCCATGTCTCCAGTATCCTCCAGTTACTATGGTAATAAAACTTTTTTAATTTTTCAAAGAAAGTAATCATTCACACAAAGTCCCAGGATAAATACTACTGAGTAGATCCTAATATCTTAAAATGGGTTATATATACAAACCTTGATCTAACTTTTAAATCATTTTAAATGGTGCCAGTATCTTTTATTCTATCAAAAAGGAAAAAGCACCCTCAAGAAAAGATAATTCTTTACAATATGTACCCAAATAATCAATGCCATCAAGAGCAAGTGAATGAGATCAGACTCATTCTTGATCTTTAGAGGATGATATATAAATATGAATACAAAATATCTCAAAGGGGTAAAGAGCAAGCATTTAAAGAAAAGAGGATGTAAATGGTAAATTTTGATTTTACTTACATTATTTGCTTTTGCATTGAATTTCCAAGAAATAATGACTGCATACATTTAATATTTTTTTCTTTGTAGAACAATTGTAGTTAGGCCTACAGACTTCTTTTCAGAATAAAGTTTTAAAATACATAAACCACAGGGAATTTCCAAGCAAAACAGTTGCATGGAAATAGAGCTATCAAATACTAAACAAATAAATTTACAAATAATAATATAATTCTCATTTTTGGTACATTAAGTAGTAGGTCTTAATGGTATTTCTAATAAATAATTACAAAAGGCTAAGCATAAATAATATTTTGAAACATCCTTAATAACTATAATGCAATATAGAAATATATGTCATTTCTATTGGTGAAAATAGGACAGATACTTATACTGCCCTGCTTCATTGCTTACATGTAACTGGAAGAAACAACAACATGAGTTAGGAGTTAATATATATATATATACTCATTTAAATGTATCAATTTCCTAAATTCTGTTCTATATAAGGATTCTTTTGTCCTTCATGCTTTATCAAAAAATTCTATATATTTAGAAGTACATTTAATTATTTAATTGGGCACAGTAATCATCTTCAGGTAACTGAGGAGCTCAAAACTTCAAGATATTTAATACAGTGCTTAAAAAGAAGCTTAAAATCCTGTAGAGTAATAACATGTTATAAATTATAAATATGAATCATTAGAAGTATTATGAAAGATAAAAAATTCTGGTACAGTTGAAGCACAAAAGAGAAAGTCCAATAAACAAACCTCCATAAACAGAAAGGGAGTCACCAGGCAGATTTATGGATGACAACTATCCAAGCAGATAAATTTATGACCAAAAATAGTGAGATATAAAACAGCATTTAAAGGGCTGATAATTTACTATGACTTGGAATTTAAAAATCTCTTGCCAAAATTACCTTATATTCACAGACTACAGACATATTTAAACAAAGCCAATCTCATTATGGGAACTATTCCCAAAGAATTCCTTAGCATCTGACTAGCCATTGCAGTATGAATGTGCTGTGTATTGGATGGATGGGTGGATGGATGGATGGATGGATGGATGAACAGAATTGGTAGGGTATATTTAACCCCAATACAAGTCCTCACAATCCCCGAATAATTCTCCTAAGATCCAGAGGTGGAAAGTATTTAATGCAAGAATGACTGTGACCCTTGAGCAGAACACAGATGATGAAATGCACAATGCTTTTGTTTTCTTGATTCTTTCTGTCTGAGTTCATAAAAATCAATATGATTTTGTGAGACAATGAACTGGGAAATATTTTTAGCTCCGATGGCCTAGAAAATAGCTATTGAATTCATTCACGAAACTGAATATGTAGAAGAAAGTGAAAACTATTTTTTCTTCAGCATAGAAAAAACAATAATCAGAAGATTTTCTAGGCTTAGTTCACTACAAATATTTCTATTCTGAAATCTTCAAAATCAGTAAAAGAAGGATTCCAACTATGAAAGATGTTAACTTGTTATATATCATTTGAAGAAATAAAGTATGTAAGTTAATCAATGCCTATTTCTATTGCCTGGAAATTAAACATAAGGTCACCATAAAACAAGTTTCAGATGGCAGAAAGGAGGTGTCTGGAACAGAATCTGCAGTTACAAATCCAATAATTCTTGGGATTTTTGTTTGCATTCAATTCTGTGTGTAACATTATAAAGTGGAGTACTGCAGAAAAAGGAGAGGTCACCCAAAGGAGATTTTCCAGAATAGAATCCAGGTCTTCCAGGAAACAGTCAGGGTAAATAGAGGCGCTCAACCTAGAAATATAACATAAAAGACATCAAGGGTCCCCTGGGGATATTAGATAAGTTAATTTTTCTCAGAATTAGAACATGCAATCATATTATAGAAAAGAAGAATTCAGCTTTGTAAGAGGAGAATGTTTTTTACAGTTGAACCAGACCACCTAGGGAAACTCTGAAGTTTTCCTCACTAGATTTTTCAACTAGTGGTTCAAGGTTAACTATTCAGGTCATTAAATAATTAATCATTCATTATGTCCCTGTGGGTAGTGTGGGCAAAATAAGCATAGAAGGATGGATCCCCTTATTAGAAATATGTCATGTGCGTGGAAACAAAATTTGGAACCATTATACTCGAGAGTATAGGGAACAAGGTTCTCCTCTGGATTGCTCAGCTCAGGATTGGGCATGGGATTCCGGAGCACATGCTGGACTGTCTCTAGGTGAGAGATTTTGTCCTTATAAACAGAAAAAATGAACAAATAAAAATCAGACTTTTTATAATCAGACTATTAGACAAACTTCCACCCTGAAATTAGGAGAGACAGGTGAGTCTAGAAAGTCAGAGTTGAAATCAGTTTACCTGCACCAGAATTTGTTGAAGATACAGGAAAAACAGGTAAATGATAATGCTGTTAAATTTCTGGAGACTGAATACAGGCTAGTGTAGTTACACATGAGCTTTAGAAACTTGTAGTGTCTTCAGTCATAAGAGACTTACCACATTTTCACATCTTTTCCATCTAGAAACCTTTATTAAATTCACAAGGTAAAGACCTCATAATGATACACTCATGATTCTTGGAGGCAAAGTAAAAACGTAATTCTTGAAAAATATGCCCAGAATTCTCCATAAGAAAATCTTACTCTCCAGGGAAGAAGGCTTTACCAGAGCTCTATCCCTCCTGGTTAAAGGATGTTTGGTCCACGCAGGTCTCTGTGCTCATTCTACCTTAGGTTGGGGGGTGGGGGGAGCTACCAAAATGTTAGATACTTGTTAAGGTGATAGAGACACAGAAAGTAAAATATTGATCACAATATCATAAAATCATAATATTATTGATTTTTCCCTCTTCACAACACCTAGTATCATACAATAGAGAGAAACCCCTAATATTGAGAAAACTCAATAATATTCTCTTTCATCATCTATATTAAACATCATACCAGTAGTTTAACTTAGTACAATAAGATAAAAAAGAACTAGTTTTCAAACTAGAAAACATTTTAAAATGTCTATTCAAAGATAACACAATTGTCTACATGAAAAATTTCCCCCAAATCAATAAAAATCTCTCCAAACTAATAAGCCCATATGGCATAGTTATAGGACACAAAGTTAATATATAAAACCAATTACTTTCTTATATAAAAGCAATGAACAATTGGAATTTAGCATTAAAAATAAACACTATTGATAATAGAACCAAAAAATACATAGATTAGGTATAATTTTTAACAAAATATCTGCAGAATCTATATCCAGAAATCAATAAAATACAGATCAGAAAATCACAAAAGATCTAAATAAATTGAAAAATGTTCTGCATTTGCCATGGAATAATCATTGCTAGATATTAATAATAGGAGACATTAAATGTGACTCTGTACTATTTTCCAAACATTTCTATAAATCTAAAAGTAATATAAAATAAAATAATTTTTAAAAAAATTAAAAACACTTTCCCACAAGTTGGGACACTTTTTTAGAGCCCAACCTACATTTCCTTTTTTTTTTTTTTATTTTAAGAGAGAAAAAAAAGAAAATTGAAAAGACAAAATAGAAAAAAACAAGAAAAAAAGTAGAATACAGAGTTCAAAAAAATTAACATGATAAAATCACTAGTTGATACATTACATATTGTTAACAATAGTTGTTAAAGTTACAAAGTCAAAGCATAAAAAGTGGCTAGACATTCAAACATTGACAGTACCAACTCTTCTGTTCAATGGTCTAAAAAAAGCTCAGTAATATGGTCATCTGTTTTACACACTATACATACCATTATATCTTTTAGAGCTCTTTCCTTCCCTTTTACTTTTATAGTATCTATTATATTTATTACACTTTTATATCTATTCCGCTTTTATATCTAGTATACTTTTTGAATACCAATATTCTGTCCGTTCTTATTACTTTTTACACTAGAGAGCAATGTGATAGTTACTAATGTGGGTCTTGTTTACTTCACTAATCAGGACATTTCTACAGCATTCTTCTTTTTGGTGGGTAAGAGTATTAAAAGTGTGGGAGCATGAAACTGCATCATAGATCTCTTGATTTTTAGGGTCAAAGTTCTGCAGAAGAATGAAATACAAAGTAAGTATTAGTTGTTGACATAAAAGAAGCAAAATCACTTCATAAATTCTCATGATTGCCATTTGTAAGCAAATACTGTATTATCTGAGTCACTATAACTCAGTAAAGGCATGTGTTCACCATAAACTGAGAAACTACCAAGGAAACCCTCACCTCTCCCATCCGTGTGGGGTGCTTCTCTCTACTTGTCCCTGTGCTATGGATGTGGCAATGTGGTATGGCTGTGATGCTGCTGCACTGACATCTGTGGATCAAACAGCTTTGCAGCCTTGCAAAGACCAAATACCATCATGTTTTCTTTCCTTTTTTTTTCTCTTTTTCTTGTCCTGTATCTCCTCCTTTCTTTGAATTCTCTCTTCTTTGCCTTTGTGTGCTATTTCTCACTCATTCGCTGAAGTGGTTTCTTCCATTCACAGAAACCATAGCTGTGGGCACCACTGTGGGTATAACTAAAGGGCAAGCAACTGCTTTCTGGAACTCCAGAATCAAAATACGTAAAAATAACCTCAGGAAAGGACTACTTTGTGCTCATTCAGTCCCCTGCTCATCTATGTACCCATCACTGAGCAACAAAATAAGTTTTAGTAAGTGACCCGACCTGGGTGGCTTGCTATGATCTGTGATGTTCTATGGAAATATGCCTGTAGGTTATAGAGGAATAGAAAAGTATGTTATGCATAAAGAATTTATTTTACTGCTCTTAAAAATTATTCGTGTTGACTGGGACCTCACTTTATTCCAGGAGGATTTGGAGGAGTTCTCTTTAAATAAGATGCACTATCTGAACCAAGTATCTGAAGACAGTGGGGGACTGAGACATAGGGGTATCTGAGGAAGAGTATTCTAGGCAGAGGAAAAGACAAATAAAAAAAAGCCCTTTGTCTTAGAACATAGCCATGGAAAGATTGCATGAGAACAAATTGACAGAATGGCCAAAGAGACCTTGAGTGGACTGATGCCATATTACTTTTTCTTTGTTTAAGGTAAGCAAGGTATTCAGAGGACTTTGTGGAAAAGCATGACATAGAACATGTTAAATACTCTGTTCAACTGCCGTGTGGAGAAGAGTCTATTAAGAACCAGTTCAAAACATGTAGACCTCTTAATATAATTGATGGTATAATTGACGGATGACAGAGGCCTGTATACAACACTGCTCCCACAGACTGTTATATGGAGTTATTTTGAAAGTGTAGATGAGCTTGTGCTCTAAACCATGTTGACTAATCTCAAGAGATTGTCCCCGTCTGGGGCACTGTGATGAGAGGTTAATTGCAGTGCTTCTGATTATGTTTTCTGTGATTTAAACACATAAATGTGTATGACTCAATAAAAATAAATTCCCTTCACACAATGTCTTAGTTACTTTTTAATCATCGTGAGACAAAATACCTGATGCCCAAATTTGGGAAAGGAAAAGTTTATTTCTTACCTTTTTTGGAGGTGTCAGTCCATACTCAGTTGGCTCCAAGGCAGGGTGGCATGGCGGGGTCGCAGTTCATGGCAGCTGCAAACAGCAAGGTGGAAAACAGCAAGAGAGAAAGACACGCCTTCTTTCTGCCATTACATCGTATGCTGGCTCCACCCCTAGGCGGGTGTAGCAGTGACACCATCAATCCAACCAATCACAAATGCACAATGCAAACGCATGAGGCCTGGGGTCCACCGACATAAACCATGACACACAACTACAATGAATTGCAACTAGAATACCAAACTTTAACAATCTGTAAAAAGTTGTTTCAGAGAAAAATGTTGGGTCAGGCATATAACTGATTGTCAGTGTCTAACTCAGGCTGGGCAGAACCAGGTGACAGTAGAGCTATGACTGCTCTGCACAACGTCGTTTTACAAATTGCAGTGTTTTGCCATTTGCAGGTGATTTTTACCTTCATAGTACAAAATTAGCAACCTACATCAGGGAGAAAAACTCTCAGCTACCATAAAAATCTAAGCTCTAGTAGTGTTATCTTAATTAACGATGAAAGCACGCTTTATTTTTATTGTCATGCAACGAATTATCACTACTTTAGCCACTCAAAACACCATCACATAGCAGCTCACAGTTCCGCAGCTCCAAGTTCTGAGGCAGGGTCACTGATTACTCTACCCTGGCTGAAATGAGAGTTAGCCAGGGCTCCCTTGCTTACCTGAGGTCGAGGGGAGCTCTTAGAAGCTTACTGTGCTTTTATTTCTCAGTTGCAGGACTGAAATCCTCACTCCCTGGCTGGGTTTCAGCCAGGAGCCTCTCTCAACTCTAGAAAGTGCCCCCCATACAACTCAGGCAAAATCTTTATCTTCCACACCCATAATGTCTCATCAAGCCCTTCTTATACTTCAAATCCATCTTGTTCTTCTCCTGTTGTTTGGAGAAAACTGGATCTTAGTGGTTTTGCAATCAGATCAGGTCCACCTGGCTAGTCTGTCTCTGCTACAATCAATTATACCCAACTGTATTTCATCATGCCTAAGTATATTTAATGTTCAGTCATGTTCCATCCTATTCATACCTTCCAGAGGTTAAGGCATGGCAGCCTTACATGGCTGTTTAAGGTATTTTGCCTGTCACACAACAGACACATGCAGCATACAAATGCAATAAATCTGCTTTCAAATATGTGTAGTAGTTGTAAGCTGCAAATAATAAAATAAAAACATTTGTTAGCCTCTTGCAGAATATTTATGGGATTTCCCTACATGCTTTAAATATATCAACTTATTTAACTCTATGAGGCAGGTGTAGTTACAAATCCATTGTATAGATAAATGAATAAAGCAAGGAAAGTTTCAATATCTTGCTCAGAGAACTAGTAAAGAGAGCAATATGATAGCTCCTCCATGTTTTCAGAGATGAACATGTGAAGATACATTGTATAGTGTGTGTGTTGGATCATAGTAATGGTTCAATAAATAATAGTTTCTTTTATATCTTTTTTCTTCTTATTATGTTTGATCATGTAACCTTATTTTTGCTTTAGAAAACAAATCTAACATGAATCATTTCATAACTTTTAATACTTATTTATAACATTTATACATGTTTATAATAAGTGATAGTTATTATCCACATATTATGTTTTATTATATAAACATACTTGTATGTAATCACCTTCTTTTCAATACTCACTGTGATGCTAGCATGATTCTCAACATACAGGACTTAGCAAGGAATGAATAATTATCCCTATTTTATAAGAACTTGATATATAAATAGTTCTCACAGTTAGTATATGACAGAATTAGGTGTAAAATTTATATTTTTTGAATAAAATATTCAGGTAAAATACCTTTACCTTTTTTTCAGTGCTTTATGAGCATATATGATAAAATCATATTACATATGTATACCATAAACTTAACAATATATGCATATATATGAATACATAGATACTTCTTATTATGTAATTTCCAAGAAAATAAAAACATTCACAAGTATTCATAATATGAAGCATATCACACTGCTGTGCTAGAGATAATACATATACATCCTTTTGATTTGCACTAAGAAGTTTCCTGATTATGAGATTTGCCAGTCATTAAGAAATACCAACTTACTTTAAAAGAAAATGTCCTATGGGTCTGACAAATATTTTTAAATTTCACTCACTTGAATGACGACTTACAGCACACATGTGTGTTCATGCTTGAACCTCTTTCTCTACCAGTGAGACAATGGTGAATTATCTTGCACTGACAACTTGCAGAGCAGTGTTAAAGTCACCAAGCAGGGTGAGGTTAATGAACGCTCTTCTTGGAAATGTCGGGAGATCGGCACAAACAGCAATAAATTGGGGGTCACTGCGTTCATTCTGCACTCAGCATACTGACCAGCACATAGGGTTATTCAGAACGATTTGTGCCAACCTATAACGCTTTATATATTTATAGTTATCCCAGAGAAGTTTACAGATTGGATTTATAATTCAAACATAGGCATTTCTTTGGTTGATGATTTATAATTCAAACATAGGTATTTCTTTGGTTGGTAAATCTGTTTGAGGCATTTGTTACACATTATGTACAGGGATTTATGTGTAAGGGATTCATTTAATAAATCAGTATATGCTCATAAACTCCATTTTGCATATTAGCAAACTGAGTCTCTTAGAGAGTAAAATAAGTAGCATTCCAATATCAAATAAGTCAGGTATCAAATAAGCTGTCACAACCTTGCACAACTAGGCTAAACCCAGGAAGAGATAATAATAGTAAGTACCACTCAGGAAGAGCACAAGCTTTGGGGGTTTAGGCAGATCCCTAAGAGAAAGAAATGGGTTCTATACTTAAGATTCACACACACACACACACACACAGCCACGGAGAAAGCCAAGGTCTCTGAGCCAATGCAAACAGAAAGATAGGAATGCATGAGTGATCAAGAATCATAGACAGGAATGTAATAGGGCCCCCAAAATGGGGCCAGACTTCCAGAAAAGTATGTGTAGGGTACACAAAAGCCTGATCCTTTCCTGCCTGGCTCTGGAATATGATTTACTTTGTCTAATCTACATCCCTGAAGTACTGGCGTGTCCACAGTCAGTGATAAACAGCAAGGGTTATAACTCAGTGCGTAGACTTGAAGGAAATCAGGAATGGACATGTACATTTTGCTATCAGTGAAACAACTCCTCTGCCCAGCCACACTCCCAGCATGTATATACATACAGCGCTGCCCTGTAAGATCAAACAGCTCTCTGTCAGCACACATGGGACAGATGCACAGAAGAAGAGGCAGCTTGCTCAGAAAATGCCAGGAACTCTCCAAGGTAACTTACAAAGAAAATTGACTTTCACTTATAAGTTTTAAGAAATATGCTGAAGCATGCTCAAATTCTCACCATTACCGCATAGAATTTTCTCATTGTATGTGCATTTGTGCTCCATGGAGAATACCTGCACACACTCATAGAGAATTTACAGGAATCTTAAGATATCTGACAAATAAACAAACATCTTCCGAGACAAGAAGCCCCCTAGTGGCCATCTACACACTTTTCTTTTGGCGAAGATCAATTTTTATGTATTTGTTTATTCATTTCATTTTACTTTTAAATTAATTTTTCCCATCAACTAGAAAGACTTGAAAGGAACTAAAACAAACTATATATGAAAGGATATTATTATTTTTAGTGTCACCAGTACAAAGTTTTGCTAAAACAATATTCCAGATTCAATAGATGTCAGATGCTTCAGTCAAATATCTTTTTAGGAAATACAAATTAAAGTTGAGCAAAAATAAAGCAAACCACTCAATTCCAGGATATCCTTGTCAAATGATACAGTGAAATTTGCTCCACACGCACCTAGTTGGCCCTGGGAGGAAATTTTAAATCAACTTCTGGGCATGCATGCTAAAACACAACTGAAGAATTTTGAGGCAGAGAAATGACATCTGATTTCTCCAGCGACAAGTTTACCCTGGTGCCATGTAGAGAATAGATTGCAATAGGAAACCTATAGACCAATTAGAAGCTTTTTCTCAGGAAAGCCATGAGATCAGCTGTACCACCATTTTCCAGGTGACCTCTGAGGCCCTATGGGTCAGAGTCTCTTCAGCCAAGAATTAGTGAGGGCAGCATAGGTTCATCAGGCTTTGAAATTATACCATTGTCCGGGTCATAAAAGTAATTAGAGTTTGACCTCAATTAGCTTTATCATTTATGATTCAGAAGGAAAAATGAATTGATAATGAGGTCAATAACCTAAACATGTGTCTGGTTTCAAAAAAGTTTCATTTTTTCTTAGCATTGTTTAAAACTATCTAGGTTATTCTTCTTTGTATAACATACGTCTTATGAGAACAAGAATCTTGTTCATTTTTTTTCTCATTTGTACTCATTGCATCTAAGACAATACTTCATCTAATGTAGATGTTCCACAAATACTTGTTGAATGGATGGATGAATCTATTTCCCTTGACTGCATTCAACCTTTCTGCATATCAGACACTTGATTGGCTCTGCCTTGTTCTCACGGCTAAACTTTCTTTTCTCTTCCAGCAAACTGATTCATATTTCTAACAAGCTCCATTGCTGCATTGCTACGGTATGAGTATTTGTCTTCAATACTCTTATGCTGAAACCTAATCTCCAGTGCATGGCTGAGTAGAACCTTAGGGGAGGTGACTGGGTCATGAGAGTGGAGTCCTCTTGAAGGAACCTGGAGTCTTAGAAAAGAAACCTGATGTTAGAGTTGGCCACGTCTTCTGCTGTATACCAAATGTATCACCTATGAAGCAGAGAACAGCCCACACCAGTCATCAAATCATCCAGTACTTTAATCTTGGACTTCCTAGCATCTTGATCTTAGACTCTTAGCCCCCAGAACTATGGAACTAAACTTCTACTACTTTACAAATTATCTAAGCTAAAGTGTTTTGTTATAGCACCCCAGAAAAAAATCAGATAAATTTTCTTTTCAATCTACGAAACCTATTTATATTCTTCTCTGAACTCCCAGATACTCATTTCATACTTCTTTTATGTGAATTCTCATGCTATCACTTCAATTCTTCCGAAACTGATTTATAACTTTGATTTCCCTCAAGGTATTCAAGAAAGGTAGGTAACTTTGATCAAGAATATCTTTTGTCCTTTCTGTTAACCATAATCCAAGAAATTTCCATATTTATTGCTTGAAGCTGTCATTTATGTACTTTTCAAGATGATATTACAGGTTCCAGCTGTAACTTCTGCCTAGTAAACCAGTTACAAGTCAGTGGCACATTTCAGTGTATTTCTGGAGTTTATGTAATTATTATCTCTTTCCAGATTTTTCTTAACTTCTCTCTTCCCTTGGATCACCAAAGAATACTCATAAATTTGCTTTTCTTGGACTAGATTTATGGAATTCTGAGTTTCACAAAATTTTTCAGTTTTAAGCTATACAAATTTCAAAGCAAAGAAGTATATCTACATTCCCTTTCTACAGTTTTCTCAGTTACAAACAGTAATTTTCAACTGGTAGACTTTTAAGGTATAGAATTTACTTGACTGAATCAGCATATTCTTCTTGGTTCTTGACCTGTCTGGCTATGTATGTGCACACAACGCTTCTATAATGAAGTCTCCACTCATTTCACTGACTCAAATTTTCTAGTGTAATAGTTTGCAATTCTGAATCAGCCTACTTAAACTCTAGCCTGAATTGGTTCCATAAATCCTTTTACGTAATTTTGACTCATCTATAGTTAATCATTATAATAAAATTATTAAATTCCATTTATTTCTAATACCATTAATCTTTCATATCAGATAATTTGGGATATGCCATAATTAGCATAATAGCATAATTAGAACATTCTAAAGATCTAGAGCATGACCTTGGATTGAATTCTATTAGTTTTTCTTATCTCATTATCACTAATTACAATAAAAGAATAGAGTAGCTGTTGCTCACACATGTCTTTTACCCATGTTTCTTTTCAGACAGCCATAATCCAGTAAGGATTATGTCTCCTAACATGTTTTCTAGTTTTCCCTTATTTTTAAACATTTTGATTGTCAGTCTTAAGTCAATTTAGGTAAAATGACAACTGAGATAATTTAAATACACAAAATATTTCATATATATATATATATATATATATATATATATTACATGCTAATAACCCTGTGGGCTTTAATTATGCCTATATGGCAAGCTACTTAGAATAATAAAGTAAAAATTTCACTGCATTCTATTGGGCAAAGGTGAAGCTAGCTTTACAGACATATGACCTGGACAGCTGCGTCAGGTCTCATATTTAGAAAAGTCCTATTGCCTCCTTGGATTAATGCTCCATTGTTGGAATCTTGAAACTCTTCATAGCCCATGAACAAGGTAACCTACATTGTCATTTTGTACTTATTCGAAAAGATTTTATAACAGCTGATCCTATTCGAACAAAGCTACAAGATTAGCCTAGATCCTAAGGGAAAAGGAAACAGGAAATAGATTACACTTCCTGGTGAATGGGGGAAAATGAACATTCAGGAAAGAAAGAAATTGATAGCAACCATCTTTGGATAATATTTGTCATGTTTCTATTCACTAATAGGGAAATTGTAGCAGAAAAAGATTAAGCACCTAAGTCCTAATGACATTGCTGATCATTAAGGAAGCAGACATTGCTCTAGCATTCACTAGATAGAACATTGTGAATAGTTCAGACTTCTCTGGTGATATAATGGTGAAACTAATGCATTCCTTGCTCTGGTTTGATCACTGGAAGGGAGCAATGCTAAAGTAAGAGTTGATCTAAGCATAATACATTCATTTCACTATGTTAATACCCAGTATATAGCCCCTAGGGTTGCAATCTCCTTGCCAATTCTTACTGTCCAGATTCTAATGCCTAAAATCAATTATTTGTCCTTCTTCCTGATTTCCTTTGCTCATGACCCTTCACCCCATTTAGGAACACCGAACATAAAAAGGGAAAAAGAATGAGCACTAAGACCAAGTAGAAGAAAATCTTAGACTGTTATGAAAAGGCCTGCAGTCCTAGAAAGAGCAGGATCATAAGACTGACTATGAGATTCAGTGGGATGAAGGAGTGACAGAAATTGGAGTAGGAGGCTGAATTTCTAAAATTGAAGTCCTAGAAATAAAACAATGTTGTGATTTATTGTTGTGTAAACTAATGGTCTAATACCATGAAGAGTTATATAAAGATGAACATCAGTAGAATTAAAACTATCAGTGATATGAGGGTTTTTCACTTCGTGTTATCTTCACAACGTGTTTGCTGTATGTGTGGCATCATTAATAATACTGTGTCTTCTTTTAAGTTTATATTTCAGTACTTAGTATTTGTTTTTCATTAAGTATTAATCACTTCAATAAGAAGATAATATTTTCTAATCTGTAAGGCTGTTATTCTATATTTGATAAAGTTGATTGTTACCCTTTCAGTGTTACTTTGCAAAGGAAGTTTGATATAAATAGTATTTGATGTCATAGTTTAATGACCATGTTGTACTTAAATCAGCTTTTTAGGTTTTCATTCTTTTTTAATTCCCACAAATGCCTGTCATAGTAGATGGCATTATTGAAATTCTACAGGGAAGAGAATTAATATTAGATTAATAACTTACTGACATATAAGAATCACGAAGTAGGGAAGAGATCATCTATGTACTATTATATTGACTAATTTTACATTACACATTTGTTTCAGGGGTTTTTTTATTGGTAGGGGACAAAGTATCCTCAAAATCTTGTCCTAAAAAAATAAGCATTTATTTACTCCCACTTCTACAGTTTGCCATTTTGGTCTGGACTCAACTAAGAGATTGTTATGCTAGCCTGGGATTACTCATAATTACAGTGTTGGCATGGCCCAGCTGAGTCAAGATGAGTATGTTTCAACTCACATGTCTTCAGATTGGTCTTGGCTTGCAGTAGGGCCTCTTTCCTGATATGTTTCTGCCACCTACATTCTAAAAAGGAGAGATCCAATGGTTCAAGACTCTTAGAAATTATAAGCTTATAAACTTCCCATCACCCTCCTTCCCCCAACCTTTCATTGATTAAACAAATCACAAGGCCAATCTAGCTTCTAGGGGTGGGAAGTACATCCAGACCCTTCAAGGGAAGCGCTGCACAACATTTGTGGCCAATTTTAGTTTATCGCAACTTCCACATTTACTAGAGAAGAAATTTGGTGCCAATTGATTCTCCCAGGCCAACTGCTTTGGGTGTCTGTGCCACTTTTGCTGAGCTGATCCTTTATGTACATATGTGCACAGCTGCAAAGCAGAGAGTGAGTAAATTTCAGATTCTACTTGTTCTTTTGGCTGGAAGCATGAACTGAACGTGCAGTAGTAAAAATTCAATTGATTTTTGTTTGGTTTTTTTGGTTGGTTGAGAAAATGCTTGTGATATTTTATTTTAAAATAAATAATTTGTGAGCATTATATGAGGAAACATTTGCCAGATATTGGCCTAGAAGGCACTTTACATGTTACAATACATTTTGTTTTCTAAGTATAACTGTCCTTCAAAAAAATGTATTCGCTAGGGCGGTAGGGGGTAGAGCCTGTGTGTTCGCGTGTGCACAGTCACATTTATCCTGCTACAATCATGTTGCTGGAGCCATACCCACTTTTAAAAACTCTATTGAAGATAATTTATACACCAAAAGTGACTGTATAACAAGCATCAGGGTAGTTAAAATGCCACCATTTGCAAAGCATAGCAGTTTTTTGGCTAAAACCAGTACCTTGTTTGTTGTAGTCATAGAATCTGAACCTTAAAAATGCTACAAAAAATGATCACTACTAAAACAGTTCCATTTTCTAAAAGGACACAGAACAAGGTCATGCCAAGGTAGTATCTTTTCACTAATTTGTGCATGAGTATTACACCAGCTGTGCTCAAGGGACCAAACCAGCCAGTCTTTCTCCCCCCATCCCAGCATGAATTGCTTCATGCTGAAAATGGGTCACAGAGATGACAGGAGAGAGTCTCATGCAGCTTTTAGGCCACTGTTTCCTATCATATGTATAATAATATATCATATGCATAATTTTCCCCATTTCTTTTAACTAGAACAACAGAGCTCTAAGAACACCAGAGACCCAAAATCAAGTGGTCTTATGAAACTCCAATTCAATGACATAATTATTTTCCTATCAATTCTATGAAATATGAAAATTGTTGATGATCACAAGTCTAATGTTTTCTCAATGCCACAGAAAAGTGTAGCTTCCTGGGACTATTTTAAGTGGTATTACTATTTTAAACAATAAAAGCCTGCTAATAGCCACCCAAGGGGGAAAAATTCCTCAATGTCTTCACAGGTATAAACTGAAACATTAAAATTTCCCTTTCTAAGTTTAGCTCCCACACTGATCCACACAAAGTACATGCTTATGTAATGATGTGTGTGTGCATGCATACTATACATATCTATGTGTACATATGCATATACATTGTATTTATACTGAAAAGTTGATTATACTAGACATACTTATTTTGATATTTCCCTTCTATTATGTCTTGTGTACCGTTAGTCCTTTCAGGCTGCTATTAAAGAACACCATACACAGGTCATTCATAAAACCAACAAAACATTTCTCACAACTTGTTATTGGACAAAGGCCTGCCTCCTGATTTAGAGAAGATCAATAACTATCTACCCCTAAACTCAAATAGCAAAAGGGATAAATCAGGACTCTTTAGAAGACACTAATCCTATATATGAGGGTACTACTACAATCACCAAATCCAAAATGCCTCCTTCCTTCACTATTCCTTTGGGGTGAGGACATCATTAGTATTAGCAAACAGAGGAGGGAGTTACACAATAGTAAACATCTTTTCCTACCAGGATGTAGGAAAAGATATTTTTCCCCATTCCTTTTAACTAGTAGTCCACTGTTTCCACGATCATGCTTCCTGAAATATCAGTGTCCTATGCAAAGTTTCTTTCACCGTTTCTGGTTTTAGACAATCAATGACAGTGTCACCTAGAGTCTGAACTGTCCACCCCCATGCTCACCCAGATAACCTCACTCCCACTATGTTTGATACCTGGTAGCTAAGTGACCTGGGATAAGACACTTTTTCACTTCTTTCTTACATTTTTAATGTGTGAAATCCTTAAATGAGCTCACTGAGTTTTGGCTGGATTAAATGAGAAAATGCAAAAATCAGAGTCCAGAACACTGAAGGTACCCAATGAAAGCTTGCTACTGAAATCGTTCTCTTTCTATGCCAACATATTGATAAATGCCCAGTTTTTGTTTGCTTTTTTTTTTGTTTTGTTTTTTGGTACTGGGAATCAAACTCCAGCCCTTGAGCTTGCCAGGCAGGCACTGTGCCACTGAGCTTCATCCTCAGCACATCTGTCTAGTTTTGAAGCTATTTCAAATCGCCTTAAAATTTTTGCATTGTGCTTGTTTCTTCATGATTTCCTACTTAATTTATGGTTGTATTAATCAGGGTTTTACTAGAAAAACATATCACACAAGATATACAAATATCTAAGAAATTACAAGATTGGCTTTGACGGTCAGCCACAGGGCTGGACGAGAAGGCGTACAGAGGGCGTCTGCAGAATAGCAGCTGAAGGGTTCGGTCCAAGGTCTGTAGTTCACTGCAGTGTCCCATGCAGGTCTGCACCAGGAGGCTGATGGGTCTGCAACGAAAGGCCGAAGAGTTGATGCTGGACGACTGAAGGATCCAGTGCAGAAGCCGAAGAGTCGGCCCTGGAAGCCAGGAGATGACGTCCAAGCTGAAGGCAAAGACTGGAGCTTCTCCAAAGAGCAAAATAGCCAGGTTCATATCCGGAAACCAGCGCGACAAGCTTCTCCCTGAGACTGAGCAGCATACCATCTTCCCCTCTGGCGCCAGGAAGCAGTGCTCACCATGAGGATCAGAGCTCCGCGGTGAACCACCACCACGCTCAGGACAACAGGGCCCCGAGTGTCTCTGAGAACAGCCAAGTTCACATCAGAAAAGAAGCTTGACAAGCTCCTCCAGGAAGACCATCAGCGACAGGAGAACCAGCAGCACGACAGAAAACCAATACCACCTCCTCCTCTCCAGTTCTCCTTTTTATCGTGGCCACAATCCTCAGATGGGCCGTCCACACTCAGCACCGTGCTGATTCAGTTCAGTTGGACGCCACAAGCTGACCGCCGTTATCAATCCGCTGCAATGGTGAATCAAATTAATTATTTAGTTTTATTTAATTCATGTTAGTTTTGAAATATGTTCATTTTTAGTGCGTTTCAATATGTTTATATCATTACCCATGGCTATCTTTTCCTGTAAACTGCTATGCCATGTCTTTTGCTTATTTTTCTATTAAGTTGTTTTTTGCTCTTATTAACTTGAAAAGGTTCTTTACTTACAAAAAATATGAAAATTCCAAATGTATCTTTTTATTTTAAACAGAAAAATGTAAGAAATAGTAATAAAATAGAGTTTCAAGAGAGGTCAGTAGGAGAGTAACAATAATCAAAACAGTATATATTTTTATATTCACAGTACTTGTTCAGAATACAAGATATAGACATGAAACAGGATCCAGAAAATTACTAGCACATAGCTTTTCCCTCAGTGGACCAAGAGAAACAAGCTGTATACCTATCATATATATATATATATATATATATATATATATATATATATATCTCCATTCACAGTTTTTAATTTTGAACAATTTCTTTCCTATTCACAACATCTATTGTACAATTTGGATCTTGTTTACTCTGTCAGATTCTCACACTAGTGAGACAATATGATGTTTAAATATGTAGGTCTGGTTTATTTCACTTATGAATATAGTCTCAAGTTGTATCCATTACCTATAAAAGTCTAGTTTATCTTTCTTTATGGCTGAGTAGTATTTCCTTATATAAAAAACCCCACAACTTTTATGTCCTACTTTGATGGATGGGCATTTGGGTTGCTTCCAAGATTTAGCTATTATAAATTGTGCTTCTATAAACATGGGTGCACATATATCACTGTGTGCGGCACCCTTTTCCGTCCATCCACGCCTTGTGACAAGGTCCATAGGTGGAGGAGAGCGCTTCAAGGAATCGCTTCTCCAGGAAAAGGACGCCGCATGTGGGTATTGGGCGCGGGGATCTTGTAATGTTTTGTACTGACAATTGTAATTTGTGTAATTCACATATACATATTTTCATGTAATGCTCAATGTGAAGTCGAGGGTAGAGACTCCAGAGGAGTTGCTGGAGGCCCTCTGGATGACCCCTTTGTGAGGGCTGGTTGTGGGGTTTTGCCTTCTGTGAGTAGTGTGAGAGAGTTTATACAGAGGCTTTAAATGGTAAAGCTCATGGAGGAGGATTTACAAAATTCCTGTGAGACAACTGCCCTGAGACACTGGACAGGCAGCCAGAGACGGGCAACTAGAACACATATATTACCCACCGGCCGCCTAAGACAGGCACAGGACCAATTGCTGTCCTGCAGGCCCATGACGGGTAAGGCCTGGTTGGGTTCATATGAAGAGTCCTTGACCTAAGACAGGCGCTGTCCTCACAGGGACTGCCACACTCCCATAAGTGATAAAGGAAAAAATGTAGGGAGAAGCATAATAGCCTCACACATCTCTTCCTCCTGCAGGCATCCAGGTGCATCGGCTTACATTTCCCAAGCTAACTAAGTAACAAGATTGAGATGTTACAAAGGTGAAAAGAGTTAATTAACACCTATTGCTTGGGATTGTCCCTGCCTAGCCCTGAGCCTGGGGCGCTTCCTGCTTCGGGTTGAGGTTAATCGAAACCTATTGTTTAGGATTGTCCCTGCCTGGCCCTAAGCCTGGGGCGCTTCCTGCTTGGGGTTGGGGGTGGCTGCCAAAGGTTAGCAAATATATACTCCAGCTTCTAAAAAATAAAGCGGATTCAGATTCACTCACAGACTGGTGTGCAGTGTCTTCTGTCTCTCACTCGCCGACTCCCTGTCCACCTTTGGGAAACCCTAGCCCTGCCACAGCTGGACTCCGGCAAATGTGATATGATGTTTTTAATTCTTCTAGCAAGGTACCCAAAAAGAGAATAGCTGGGTCAAGTGGGACCTCTAATCCTAGTTTTTAAATAAATCTCCACACTGATTTCCACAGTGGTTGCAACAATCTGTACTCCCAGCAACGGTGGAAGATAAGGTGGTGTAGTGGGTCTGCATCTTCTGTTCTGTTCCACTGATCTCAGGTATGTCTCTGATTTTTGGTTTTTGCCAGTATCAAGCTAATTTTATCACAGTAGCTTTGCAGTATAATTTTAGATATGGGATTGTGGTGCCCCTGACTTGCCTTTGTTGCCCAAAATTGCTTTTGCTATTTTAGGTCTCTTCTGGTTCCAGATGAATTTTAGGACACTTTTCTCTAGTTCTTTAAGGTATGCTAGTGGTATTTTGATTGGAATTGCATTAAATCTGTATAACAGTTTTCATTGTTTTATATTCTATTGCAAAGGGTGTGATTTCCCTAATTTCTCTCTCTCTCTCTCTCTCTCTCTCTCTCTCTCTCTCTCTCTTTCTCTCTCTTCTCTCTCTGAGTTTGTTGCTTTTATACATGATTTTAGAATGAAAGCTTTCAATCTTTGACCATTTAGTGTGATGTTAGCTGTTGGTTTGCCACAGATGGCTTTTATCAGGTTAAGATAAACACCTTGTATTCCAATTTTCTGCAGGGTTTTTATTATAAAAGGGTGTCAGACTTTGTCAAATGCTTTTTCTGCAACTGTTGAGATGATCATGTGATTTTTATCTTTGGTTCTGTTAATATGATGTATTACATTTATTGATTTGTGTATGCATCCCTTGCATCCTAGATATGAATCCAATTTGATCATGATGTATAATCTTCTTCATGATTTGCTTCATTCTGTTTGCCAGTACCTTACTGAGGATTTTCGTGTCCATGTTCACTGGGGGGATTGGCCTGTAGTTTTCTTTTTCGGTTGGTCATCTCTGGTTTTGGAATCAGAGTAACACTAGCCTCCAGAAATGATTTTTGAAAATATGCTTACTTCTCACTTTCCTTAAAGAGTTTCAGCATTACTGGAATTAGATCTCTAAATTTCTTATAGAACTTCAATAGTGAATTCATCAGGGTTTGAGCTTTCCTTTGTTGGTAAATTTTTAATGACATTTCCAATTTTATTGGCTACATTGTGTTATTTAGAACTTATAAATCTTCTTGATTTAGTGTTGGTTTTTAGATTGTGCCTAGGAATCTGTCTGTTTCTTCTGTGTTTCCCATCTTATTAGAATATAGGTTCACATAGCAAGAATTGATGATCATCTAAATTTCAGTAAACTATGTTGTGATTTCCCCCTTTTCAATCTTAATTACTTAAATATGCATTTCTTTTCTTTTCTCTTTTTATGAGGTTAGCTAATGGTTCATTAATTTTATTAATTCCTTCAAAAAACCAACTTTTTCTTTAGTTGATTCTTTGTATTTTTAGTTTTTATTGAATTAATTTGTGCTTCTTGATTAACTCTGCCAATCTGATTTTTTTGCCCAGTAAGTTGGGACAATTTACATCAATGGTTATAACTGATATGTATTGGTTTATCTTTTTCATGCTATTTTCCTGATGTTGGTTCCCTGTGTTTCTTCTCTATTTAATTGCTTGCCCTGCTTTGCAGTTTCTTTCTACTGGTATTCATGTGTTTGTGGTCTTTGTTATGTCTTTCTAACATATCCTTGAGAGTATTCTGTAGAGCTTGTTTGGTGGTCATTAATTTCTTCAATTATTCTTTTTAATGAAAGTATCTTATTTCTCCACTAAATTTGAAAGATGGTTTTGTGGGGTATATCAATCTGAACTGATGATTGTTTGAGGGTTTGTGTTGAGAAATCTGCTGTGATTTTGATGGGTTTTCCTTTAAGGGTGATTTGTTTCTTTAGCTACTTTTAATATTTTGTTCTTATGTTGAATTTCTGGAATCTTGAATATTATATACCTTGGTATAGATTTATTTTGGTCACAGCTATTTGGAGTTCTTTATGCTTCATTTATTTGTATATCAAATTCTTCATCAATGTTTCAAAAGTTTTCTTCCATTATTTCTTTTAAGAGTTTTTAATGGCATTTGCACTGTCTCCAGCTGTCTCCAGCTCAGCAGCCCCAATCAGTCTATGGTGCTCTTCTTTGCTTCATCTTGTAACTGTTGGTTGAGTTTGCATTATCTCTCGCTAATTTTAGGATATCTTTCTTTTCTTTGTTGTCAGTTACATTCCTGTCTTCTAGGGCTGATATTCTATCCTCATCTTCATTCAATCTATGGTGTATACTTTCAATACAGTTTTTAATCTCCTAGATTTGTTTGGATCTTTTCCATTGATTCCATTTTTTTGTTTATGCTGGGCATTTATGGTTTCCATCATTTTCCTAACCTCCTCTTTTTTATCTGTTTCTGCTTTAATTTCTTTCATTTTGGTTTTCATTTCTTTTGTACCTTAGATATTACTTTTTTCCTATGGCTTTTTCATTTGTTTTTTCACTTCCGCTGCTATAATTTTAGAGAGTTCCAGTGGTCAGCCTTTGTTTTACTCTATCTCTTTATGCTCTATCCTGGGTGGGCTGGGCATTTGAGGTTGCATTTTGCTTCTTTCTCTTGTCAAATTCTATTTTTTTTCTTGATGCTTATAAATTTCTTATGCTAGACAGCTTTATTGCTTTTGTTGAGGCTTTCCTAGGTAATGTCTGTTCCTCAAGGATGTCTTCTAGATATAGTAAGGGCCTACTTTCCCAATATATTAAGAATATGGAATTACTATCTTTTGGACTCAAGGCCCATTCTGTTGGTGCTGGATTATGTTGATGGTGATGACCCCTTGCAGTCTCAGTGTTGTCATACAGAGAAGAAAAACTGATTATAGCAGGTGGGGCACCCTCATTAGAGTAACAGAGTTAGCAATAAGAAGAGATTCAAGCACAGCCTGGTTACTGACAAACTGTGGTGACTATGAGTTTAATATCTTTACACATAGATGCAAGCTCTAGAGTTATATAATACAATCCACATTATACCAGGAATTTGTATGCAATATTTTTCCACATAGTAGAGTGGTTTTACTCTGTTGTAGTGGGATTAAAGAGGGATAGAGGCTAGGATGAAGATGTGGATGGGGTTAACAAATTTGGTGGGCAAAGGATGATCATTCAAATTTTGGGTAATTGTAAGATACAAGAGAGATGGATTGAAAGAGAAATCCTATGGATATAGAAGTGAACCAGAAAGGAAGAGATGATGTTTACCCACATAAATGTCTCATAAAATCAAGTGATATAGTTGATGAAAGAGAGGAAGAAGATGAGTGAAATAATATAAAGAGAAATTTTAAGATCTAAATCATGAATGTGAGGGAAAAGAAGGTATAAGAGAAAAGTAAAAAAGAGAAGAAAAAGAAAATAAAAAAGGAAATTGTCACACACATGAAAAAGAAAGCCACAAACATCAGAAAGAAAAACAAAATAGAGTCAAACAACAGACAGAAAAAAGAGAAAAGAAAAGGGAAAAAACACAGGCAACAACAAAAATAGAATAAAAATAAAGAGCAAAACAAAATCTACTAACCCAGTGGACTACCAAGAGAAAAATCCATCAGACAGAGCAAAATAAAAGAAGTGAGATTCCTCTAGTGTCTTCAGTTCTGTGGTAGATCCAAGTCTGGTCCTAGAATGTGTGCTTTAGCCAAGACTGCAGGTGAATTTGTGCTAGGTTGGGTCTGATCTTTGTCTCTGAATTTGTGGAATGAGGTTAGTTTTCTGTGGCTGGGGTTCTCCCCTGATGGTTAAAAAAAGAAAACAGAGTAGAAAAAAATAGGGAAAATAAGAGAAGGTGGCACTACCTACCCAATTCTATTTCTTGTGTCTTTGTCCTCAAGCACAAAGCTGGTTCACCTAACTTATCACCTGCTGGCTCAGCTTGTTACCATTGCTTAGGACTTTTCCATGCCACCAGTCCCTCCTCTCCGTCATGTGCACTCCAGCCAGCATCCCACCCTGTCCCTGGCTTGCTTGTTGGTCTTCAGTCCCTAAGTCTAGTCAATGGAGGGAGCAGGAACCCATCTGGAACCCTTCCTGCCAGTCACTACAGCTGCTGGTTGATAATGTGAACAAGAACTCATCTTGGATCCCCTTCCGGCCAGTCCTCCAAATGTATTTTTTAAATACCCAGACACTTTGTCAAGTGTCTTTATTTATACTTGTATTTTGACATACAGAGTGGAAGAGGGCTTTTTTCTGTTGTTTTGTTGATTTTTCTTTATTTTGGAGTTTTCAGTTTCTAGATTTTGTGATGTGTTAAAACCTTTTCTTTTTTTTTGATACTGTTATATGGATAGTTGATTTCATTTTCCAATTTTGACTATTTTGACCCTTAGGACACTGATGATGGAAATAGGGCCAATGGTATGTACAGATGTGGTTACTTCAGCCAAGAATGTATGTAGAAGGCATCTGTGATGATCTGACATTTTAGCTGAGAACTGTTGGCTGAGAATGTGCTAGCCATGAGCAGAGAGCAGGAATAGGAAATGTAAAAGCCTCAAGGATTTCCTTCTGCCTATGCACTCGACAAGTGGTCAGCCTACCTGAGAGGAGTATTAGTGGAGAAAAACAGGCAGTGGCCAGTTCTCTGGAAAGCCTCAGTTGCCATAATGCTCACACCTGGGCTATTACAGTGGCCTCCATCTCTAGTGATCCAGTCAGACACTGATCCATTCAGACCCATAAGCCCACAGAGTCAGCAAAATGGACTTAACATTTGAAGTCAAGCAAAATATAAAGAAAAGATTGTTAATCTATTAAAACAATAAAATATATTTTTTTCTAGTGCAGGCAATATGATGCATGTCAAATCCAATAACCTGATGCAAATAATTTATAATGAGGAAAAGAAAAGGCTACACATAGTAGAATCCACAAGAAAATTCCCCAAAACAGCTACTGTGAACAAATCGTTTATGAAAATTTACTATGAAAAGTAGTAATACTTGGTTAACCCTAAAAAACAAAATACTATCTTTCTTGATGAGAAGGTCAATGGTACCATATGTAAGAACCACTCTGTAGGGTTATCTGCATATAATTTATATGTGTGTGAGAATATATGAATACACATACATATGAAAAAGAGGGTGTGTGTGTATGTGTGTGTGTGAGTGTGTTCTAAGACAATCTCAGAAGAGCTCAATTTCAGTAATCTGTTCTCTAGCCCCTGAATCCTATAAATCACTCCCTCTCTTTTCAGTGCACAGTTGATAACACTCTTTGAGCTAAAATTCTGGAACGTATTGGTTTAAAAATGTGAAACCATTGTGTACAATAGCTGTGCTTAAACTCCTCAAGAAAGGACTTACCATGTGATATAGTCTAGATTTTAAAATAGTGCATTTCCACCAAGAATGGTTGTTGAACCAAGTATCAGTGGAGGTGCTGTGAGCTCCTGGCCTGGCTGCAGTGGGAATGGTAAACTGCACTGCATTAAAGGATGTGCTCCTGGGCTCGTGGCAGCAGGATCACAGAACAGCTTCCCGGGGCTCTCAAGTAAGGCTGCCCTTTTTAATTAACATTTGAGCCAAATCCTTAAAGCCCCGCCAAAGGTCAACTTCAGTCTTAGAAGATGGACAATTAGAAAGGCAGAGATTGTAAAGAAGCCCACAAGTTGAGTTTAAACTGGACTGACCAGAGAGGTTGGGGACAGACACAGAAACAAAGCCCAGGCCACATAAGAACCATTTTCTAAGCTATTTATTTATTTTGGCTTATATATCTAGGGTATAGGTCTGCCAAGTTATGAATTCAGAAACACATAGCAGATGTTGCCCTACATTTAAGAAAGCTTGCTATTTCACAAGATGTGCTTGTATAAAAACATAATTGTCATAGACAATTTTATTTTCATTATGGCATGGTCAACTTCTTATTCTGGAAATAACTTTACTACCTACTCGGTCCCAGACTGGACTATCCTCATACTGTGCTTGGTTTCTTCAGCCTGTGGCTAGGATGGAACTTTTACCCCTACTTGTGCCAATGTAAGTCCTTGACTCTGATTTTTTAGGAAAAAGCAATGAAAATTTTAGAATATGACCATCAGCAGTTTATGTCCTTACTACACTTTAAAGATATTTTTATTTTGTGGAAACAAATGTGAGATCATCACACAGCAAAGAAGAGACATAAAAGGGAAAGAAAGAGAGCAAGAATTACAGTAGCATTCCACTTCTGGATCAGGTCACCCCTGAGGCCATCTGTAACCTTCCAACATCAGTTGTATGAACTAACAATTATACCATTCTACTTATTTCTTTGTCTAGTTTTTCTCAAAAAAAATATCCTGAGATGAATGTTCCAGGTAGCTTAATTGGGAAATGATCCCAAAGAAGAGGAAAGTATGCAACAGGTAGAGAAGGAAAGAAAGGGGAACAGGAGGCACCTAATGAAGTGGGTCTCCGCAGAAGATAGAGAATGCCCCACCCCAGTGAAGCTGCCTCAGTTAGTCATTGTTTCACGGACCTAGCCACTGCTGAGCAAGAAGGAGGAAGCATTTGTCCACTGATACTGCCTTCCATAAGCCAAGGCATAGCCCTGATGTCATACACTCCCCTGTCCCACCAGTCATACATGCAAGTGTGTCACTGTGGCATCATTTTACACCAGAGAGTCCTCTGACGAGCTCATCAGAGGTGAGGCATTGCCCGTGTGTACATGGCTGAGCATACAGTACCTCTGCGGAACTGGAGTAAGATGTAAGGATGAAAATCCATTTAGTTAAAGATAGTAATAGCTCCAAAAGTAATATACACATAGGCATACTTCCAGATTTATATGTATATATGGAGACAGAGAAAGATACCTACATGAAGTATAGTCATACATATGTGTGCGTAAAATGTGTAACATAAACCATATATTTTATTGGCTTTTGATATTTCATATAGTATTTCCAGGAGACATCACTTGTGACTTTTATGATCAAGGCATTTCAGAATACCTTAAAGTCATATCGGATCTTTTCAACATATTTGCTTTTCGGTGTATCTTCTTTTTTACTATATTTTCAACATATGTATTTTCAACATATGTCTTCTGTTGCTTTAAAGGCCACAACTGTCTAGACTGGCAACACACATAAAATAGATCCTACTACTTGGTTGCAAGTACATCCTTGCATTGAGAAGGCCTTTCCCTCAATTCTCCACAGGACATAACTTTTATTTTGAAGTTATGTAGAATTGAGGGATGATAGTAAATTCCTTCCAGAGAATAATTTCCATTTTCACTTAATGTATACCTTGGAGATCTTTCTAAATTAGTATTAAAATCTATTTCATTTGCTTCTAATTATTGCATAGTTGCACTATAATCTTAACTTGCACAAAGAGAATTATTTTATTCTCTTTTGCTACATTTCTGCCCAATTGTATGGCATAAGGTTTTGTGACTGGTCCGAGTAATAACATCTAGCTAACTCCTATAGACAGATAAGAGTCAGCTGACAAACACATTTGTTGCCTAGTCCATGAAAACGACTTTTTGTAATAGTCTAATTCTTCTCAGATGGCTCAAAGTAGAGTCACAGTGCACGCAAGGTCTGTAACATTTCCCATCAGCTCTGACTCTTTCACTCAGAGGAGTCACAATTCAAAGTGATGACTCCAATACCAGGTCACATACTTTGGTAGGTTCTTGTCTAGATTCATTTGTGCTGGTTATAGCAAAACTCTTGAGACTAGATAATTAGCAAAGAACAGAAATTTTCTCTCTCAATTTTGGAAGCTGGGAATTCCATGACAAAAATGCCAGCACGTGGTGTGAATCTTGCCTCCCATGACAGAAGGTAGAAAGGCCGGAGAGGAACGCTGTGTGCACATGGCATAAGGTAAGACTACAGCAAACCGCTCCTGCACGCCCTTTTCACAAACCCACGCATGACCTAAACACCTCCTCTTATGAGCACATCCCAACCCTTCTGCACTGCATTTTAGAAAACATACTCAGGCCACAGAAGTTCCAGATTCTTTTACTTCCCAATTCACATAAAGCCACCAAATACATACCACAGCAATTTAGTCTCTTACTCCGGTTCCGTGAACTCCCTTTGGTCAGAATCACCACTGTGTTGAATTGAATTGAAAACAATTGCTTTACATTTCCATTTGTTTCTGGATATTAGGATGAAGTTTCTCTTCTCTTAGCATTTTACATATAAGAACTTTTAAAGTAGTTTTGCCTAGCCTTATTTCATGGTGTATAGCTGAGTTACCAATTCATCATTACTATCTCCTCAAACAAATTCTTTTTAAAAGTGTTTTCTAAATATTCAATGCCTCTAATATATAGAAAGTAACCAAGATTTGCTTTGTGATCCAACTGGAAAGTATTTATCTCCTAGTTAGTAAGTTAAGCTCATTGCTATGTGCTCATAGACCATAGATCACGTCAATATGCATATTAATTTTTACTTTTTCAGTGATTCCCATTAATGATCTCATAGACAGACAGCACACAACAAAGAAAAGAAGAATGAATTTAAAACAACAGTTTCAAAACTGAAATTTAATGATAGAAAAGGATGGGGAAAGAGCCAAAATAAACAACAAATTTATAAAAGAACATTCATTATGCATTGATTAAAAGTTGTAGAACTTTACAGAACAAAGAATATAAAATAACCTCACTGAAGGTAGTGACAAAAAAGGTCCTCGTCTAAGTAACTTTGGGAATGATTAGAATCTATAAAATTAAGGGCTAAATAAAGAGTACATAACACTGTACTCTCGTCGATAAATGAGAGCATGAGTTAATCATTCTGAAGTTGCTGTGTAATTGCACTGAAATTAAATAGTTAAGAAAATGAATGACAGAATACAGGAACTAGATTTTTGCAGTTTGGAAATCTGCATATAGAAAGACAAAGATACTAGAAATATATATATATATAGTAATAGATTAGATTGGATGTATCAGCATAAATTCATGTACAGCTTAATACAGATGCACATGTCTCCATTATAAATAAATATTCGCAGGTAGTTGTAGTACATTGGTTAATACACACATATATATTTCCATGCTCTGACTGCTGAGAGTCCCTATAGGCAGCAGTGCCATATAGTGGAATGAGGCCAGTTGTTTGGAAAACTGGCTGCTTTTTTTGATTGTTTTTTGTGGTTTGTTTGTTTATTTGTTTGTTTGTTTGTTTGAGACAGGGTTTCACTATGAAGTTCAGGATGGACTTCAACTCACTTTTTAGGACACGCTGACCTCAAATTTGTAGCAATTCTCCTGCCTCCTCCCCCTGAGTGCTGGAATGTCAGGCATGCACCACCGCAGCTGACTTTAGCTTCTTCTTAAAATTAAAACATGTAAAAATGGAGGCTAGAATATCTTATCGTGGGTAAATAACGCTCTTTTTAACAAAGTAGCCACGACAATAGCACTATGTAAGCAGCACATACATAGGAGCCAGCAGAGAAAGTTCCCAGAGGTCACAGCACAGCATCTCATTTGAATGTAAGGACTAAGCATAAGCACATGCTGACAGCTACAGTTACCGGCAACACACGATGTTCCTCCAAAAGGCCAGGGAGCACAGGGTGTGCATTTGTACCACCATGATAACTGTGTGAGGTGACATGTCTGTTAATTAAATCGAACCACTTCACAATGTGTGTACACTTAGAAACATGAAATTTTATCACTAATGTTTCTCAGCAAATTCACCCAATCTTTGCCAATAGAGAAATGAAAATTGTTTAAATTTTTAAATTAAAAGGCTTTTAAAATAGATTGAATTACAACTCAGAATAAAAAAATATTCACAAGTCCATAGCGATGTCAATAGAAAAGACAAATAATTATAAATAACTGATGTAGATATTTTTCTGCCGAGGAAGGCAGTGTGACCTCCCACCCATGAAGGGAGGAGTCACGCCCTTTAAAGGGTGCAGAGCGGAGAAAGCAGGGGGTGGGGAGAGACAGACAGCTTTTTGGTGGATGAGGGAAACCTGACGAATAACCTCAGCCACGCAACTAAGGTGAACATCAACAGGGAGAAATGACCCGGACAGCGACCACACCGACACACTCACATAGTGCAAACCATACTTCACCTCTGTGGTATGCCTGGATCAAGCAAAAGCATCACATAGTGCAAACCATACTTCACCTCTGTGGTATGCCTGGGTCAAGCAAAAGCATCACATAGTGCAAACCATACTTCACCTCTGTGGTATGCCTGGATCATGCAAAAGCATCACATACAGCCCAGCTGAAGAGAGTCTATAGAATACTAAGAATTTTTCTCAAAATTTCTAAGATTACAAACAAAACAAAATAACCAACCAAAAAACCGTGAGAAGCCATCACAGGCAAGAAAAGTCTAAGGAAAAATGGCCACAAAATGCATTGAAAATGTGCTGTGCCATCCTGCGCATTACCCTGAGACACGATAAATGACCTTTTGATAAAAAGGTAAGGAGATATGAACAAATCATGAATTCTAATGATGCTGCATCAAGCATCAATACAAGTTCATTAATTGTAAAAAAAATGCATCCTGCTTATACAAGATGTTAATCATAGGGGATATTGGCTGTGGAGTCTCTGTCCTATCTTTGCATTTTTTTCTTAAATCTAAAACTACTCTAAAATTTTTAAAAATGGTTTATTTATTTATTTTTTTCACAAATAAACCAACTCAATAAATATTATTCTGTATTTATATACCACATTCTTCAGTAACTTTCAATGCTATACAGACATTATTTCTAATTAATCCCCATGACAATCTTGTGAGATATTGCTCCCATTTTACAAGACTGAGAGACAGAAGCACAGAGAGGTTAAGTGACTTACCCAAGATCACACAGTTAAGTTCACTAAAGATCTTGGACCTGAGCATCTCAGCCTCCCAGCTCTCAGCCAAATGCCTCATGAGTGACTGTTTAATAAAAGTACTATTGATTCTTTTTTATAAAAAAGTTAATTTTTAAAAAATCAAATATACAACCTCTAAGAAACTCATACCCTACAAACATTACCCAAGAACAAAGAGGTTTCATGGCTATGCCTATGCAGTCCTATGCCATATGGCAAAGTTTTGGTCAGTGAAGGCACACTTACACAACCATGATCCCATGAGATGGTATTCCTTCTGACCAAGTCGCTGCCTTAACATGTGTAAGTACATGCTAAGGTGTTTGTCACTTATGGACATGTTCTCAGAGCTATCCTTGTCTTCCAATGACCCATGACTGTGTAAGCAAAACAGACTGCAAGAAAAGAAAAGGCATTATAGTGACCAAAAGGAATGTATGGTTTGGTTCACCTCATCAGAAAAATGTAATTTTTCTATTTGTATTCATCTAATAACATGTATCAACATAGAAGGAAAAATTACATAAAATACAAAAAGAAAGGCAAATCTATATTCATACTAGGAAATTAAAACATTTCTCAGCTATGCGTGGTGGTGCTCAGCTTGTAATCCCAGCACTCTGGAAGGCTGAGGCAGGAAGAACACAAGTTCCAGCTCAAGGAGGACAATTTAGTGACTCACTGGGACCCTATTTATCAATAAACAAACAAACAAGCAAAACTTTGGGGCTACAGCTCAGTTTAAAGGCCTTGGTTTAAATTGCCAGTATCAAAAAAGTAAATAAACAAAAGCATCTGTCTCAGGCATTCACAGAAAGGACAAAAAAATCACTGAGGATACCTAAACTACTTGGAATGGTGAATAAGACAGTTTATTGTGCTAGTACCACCTAGTTCCTTGCAATAACGCATCTCTGCCTCCACAAACCAAATGCTCATTTTCCTCCCAAGTTATTGTGAAAATCAAACAGTCTATACTCTTACAAGTGCAGGGAGGTGGCAGCTCCCACTGCTCTCCCCCACCCTCCATGCAGTTTGCTCCACTGGATCCTTGGATCCTGCTCCATAATATAATCACACCATGTCACCTTAGCCTATCCCTGCTATAACAAAGCACCATAAACTAAGGTACTTATAAACAATAAAAATCTATTTCTCATGGTTCTGAAGGCTGGGAAAACCAAGATTAAGGCAGGTTCAGTATCTGTGAGGGCCTATTTACTGATCCACAGATGCCACCCTCTTGCCAGGTTCTCACATGATGGGGCCTTGCTTCTCCGTGCACTAACTCCATGTCCTTACTGTCAAGTCACCTCTTCAGATCTCTTTCCCATAGCATCGCTTTGGTAATTAGGGTTCCAATAAATGAAATTTAGTTGGACAAAAACATTCAGAAAAGGGTGTCTGTGAATGTTTTCATCCCAGCCCTTACAAATACAGTTTTCAGTCTATGATGGTGATTCATCTGCCACCACATTAGAATGTAAATTTCTTATATACATTAAATAAAGTAACACCACATTATAAAATAATTTTTATAATTATAATAGCTTTGAACAACACTTATTAAGCCCTTACTCATGTAGCACTATGCTTAGATTTTCTTATCTGCAAAATAGAGGTAATAATAATTTTATCCAGCAATGTAAATAAACCTGTTAGCATAGTGTTTGAAGTAGCGGGGATTTGATCTAGTAGTACCATGACTGAATTATTCCCTGCATTAGCTAGCTGCCTAACACAGAGGGAAGTTAATGGCATTGAAATCTAACTGAAGAAGAGTTGTTAGCCCCTCAGCCTCAGGCTAAGGGGAGACTCACTCAGTACAGGGCTATTTCTCTAAAACAATCAAAATTATAGTAAGGAGGACACATTTTGTGGCTAAGACATCTTCAAGTTTATATCTGGATGCTGTGCAAAACACCCTAACAATAGGACAAGACAGAAAGTAAATTAGGAAATAGTTTTAGTTGGCAGAATGAAGCAAGGGTTGGAGACATAGTTCTAACAAGAGGTTTGCACTGTGCGCGCCTTGTATTCCCAGCACAGATAAATGCTTTTCTCCCATCCTGAGGTGCATCAAGGGTAAAATGAAAGGAAAGAAATCTCTCTGCCTCCACACAGACTGAAGATCTCAGAAATGTTTGGTTTGACTGAGGCTCTTCCTCATGCCTCCTGCTGGAGGGGCTGAAAGGGCCAGCTGAAGGGCTGGGACACACCAACAAGGAAGGAAAGGAACTACAGAAGTAGAAAACCAGAGATAAAACCTTCGGCTCTTTGATTTCTCTTAATGTCAGTGACACACAGAAAAGCGACTGAATGAAAGGAACCATTCCATTTTTTGTCAGGCTACAAGAATAGTGGTGTTTAACTGGCAGCAGCCCCTTATTAGCTCCTCTCTGCTAGTAGCCAGCCGTTTAATGTTAACTCTGCACACTGCTCCTTCAGTCCCAGGCGTTGCTCAGGTCTCTTTCAAAGCTTCCTGTGTGTCAGCAGAGGACCACTTAGTGTCATCAGGGAGCCTGGCTATGGCATTTTCTTTTCTCTGACACTCCACCCACCCAACAAATATGGGACTCTGTGTGTTTGGGTGCATGTTTGTATGTACTGGGAAGATCATTAGGCCATAAAAATATAAATGTGCTCACAATGTTTGATAGCAGCCTCAATTTTCTATTTATTTAATAGCTGTCAACTGACATTTAATAACAAGTGATAGAATAAGGAGCTGAAGGCAGCTCTATTAAAATGAATGCCTGCATAGACAATTCTGTAGACTTTTAATGTACTAGAAGTATGTTTGTTATCACTGTAGGTGACATTCTAATAGAATATATAAATGAGCCAATATTGGAACTTAGAATATAAAGGCTTTTTATTTAGCCTACTGACTCCAGCACAAAATTTTAGCTTTATTTTACCCACATCCCAATTGCTCTGTGGCTCCCTTCCCAGTATCTCTTTCCACCTGTTCTCTATATTTTATGTATTCTTCATCCCAAGGATTAATCTGTTCTCCATTATAATTTTATCTTTCACATCCTCTGAAGCCTGTCTGCCTACCCAATAGCTCCATTACTCACTAGCTGAGTGATTTGGGAAAGGACAATTACTTAACCTCTCTGTGTCCAATTTTGTTGTTAATCACACTCACAATACTCTATCCACTTAGAGTTGTTTGTGGGTAAAAATAGTTAATACGTACAAAAGGTTTAGAACAGTGGCTACAATGAGTACAATACATATGTTTACTGCTATTATCGGTTATTGTAATAATTTCTTCATTTTAATCTATCCAAACCTTCTTATCCTTCTGTGCTTATGCAAAGTGCCTCCTTCTGTCATGTTCCCTTGAACACATCTGCTAGACAGGATTCTTAGGCCTTGGTGGGCTAAGAATTGTGCATGGGTCAATAACATATGTATCACCTTAGACCTACTTAGAGGGAGTTCAGACTCCTCTGCAGTCCTACTCCATCAAGGTCTGTGTTTAACAAGGTTCGCAGCACAGCACACACTGGCGCACCAGTAAAAAGTGTGGAACTTGGTCAAGATGGATTGGAGGTGTTAGCTGAGACTCTATCACAGTAAGAAACTTCCCTTGGTATTTAACAAGATGAAACTGAGCCTTGTCTCTAAATCTAATCTTCACCGCAATTAATTCATGTATTCTTGAGTAAATGACATAGCTGTAATTGTTATAATATTGGTGTCAAGGTAGGGACTCCAGTAAAGTCCTAACTTTACTGCATACCGCTGTTAATAAAGGACCCCCATATCTATTGTAGTTTATACATGCTAAAGGATATATGACAGTTTTTTGTCATTGCTGTTTTGAGTTAAAAACGGTTGAGTCTCTGGCTTATATGGGGAAAGTCACTGGGGAGCAAGCCGAAGACTTACACCTGCCTCTACTCCTCTCAAATGTACAGTAGCATTTTTTCATGAAAGTTAGGAACACTTGATTTTGAACTTCACAAAAATGCAATGAATTTCTTCAAGTTATCTTTTCTTAAGAAACAATTCTTTTACTCTATAAAATCTTACTACTTTTAACTTCTTGTATTTTCTTGAAATTCTGATTTTCTTATGATTTTTTAGGATAGTTGCTAAACTGGAGATGTAAAAAAAGTTTTTCAATGAGCAATGTTTTATTGCATTTAAAAGTTTGTTATTTCAGGGTTTTTTAAAATGGCTCTTCAGGAGAAAGAACAAATAAATTACTAATGTTTAGTAAACTGTGGTGGCTTAGTAAACTAGTTGAGTTCATCTACATAGTGATGTTGGGATTAGGAGTTGGTGGAAAGAGAATGTGTGGAGGTGAGGAGGTAAAATCTCTTGTTCAATAAAAAAGAAAAGTGTGCTCTGCTTTGGAGCTGAATCTGACTGTGGAAATCATGCAGACTACCTTCTCATTTCTTCAAGGCAGAGGAAGTTTCTAAGTGAGTTTACCAAGGTCATAGAAGAAATAAAGATAGATAGAAAAGAGACACGAAAACTTATGATTTTAAAACTGAACTTTTAATAAAAACTGCAGATTCATGATACAAACCCAGTCAAAAACTCTCAATGTCCTTAAAGACACAACAAACCTTAGATATCTCCTTTTATCTATAAACGGGCCCTTTCATTCGTGAACAGACCGTGCCTTTGCGCCCACTCTGGGTCTTTCCCTGTGTGTGGACTATGCTTTGTCACCTGTGAAAGACATCACCTAGAACGGGGGTAACCTTCGTGTAAAAAGGACCATTCCCTTTCACACGCAAAGAAAATACCCTCTGAAGAGGTCTCAGAGCAGCAAAAGAGTGAGTACTAGAAATTCAGCTTCACCCAGACAAGTACCTAAAGTCTGAAAAACAACAGACTGGAGAGGAATCAAAATGTGTGGAATGTACATGGGAGGGAAATGACAGAGAAAAAATAGAAGTGATGCAGGAGAAATAGACAACACTTCAGAGGAGAGACTACACAGCACCATCAACAGTGACTGGCAGGCCGTCAGCTGGGAGGCAAAGTTAAAACTAGAGTTTCTACTCATGGAGAACAGGAGACCTGCACCAGATCAAGGAAAGTTGTCCAGCAAGGAGAACAGGAGACACAGGTTCTGAAGCAGCATTCCACAGTTGGTAATGGGTCAGTGACTTGGTTACAAGGGTCTGAGGCCACAGTCCATGGAGCAGGAGCTGGCAGAAACACCATCTTAGGGAAGAGCTGGGTGTTTGAACCTGGCTCCAAAACTTGGCTGCATCACACTGTCAAGTTCACAGAGAGGCTCAGGGGAAAGAGAATCACAAGAGACTTCCTGCAGTGGGAGAGCGGCCTTGGCAGAGTCCTGCTTAGAGTCAGGGGCTGGTAAAGAGACCCGGGTCTTAAAATCAGAACCAGCTTCAGAATGAGCTACACAGGACTGGAAGGTCACACTGGTGCCATTTCCCAGCTGTAAGCAGATCCCTGCACCCAGCACCATCCTGGAGACAGACTCCCACACTAAATTTCTAGAATGAACAAAGGCATGTCTTGTTCTGAGCTCTGCTCCTTAACCCTAGGCCAGATGTCCAAATCAATAGGAAAGTTTCTTTCAGTATTCTTATTCTTATTATTATTATTATTATTAGTAGTAGTAGTAGTAGTAGTACTGGGGATCAAACTCATGACCTCGTGCTTGCGAGGTAGAGGCTTATGCCACTGAGCTAAGTCCTGGGTCCCCTTTCACTATTCACTGATTGTGTTATTTTTTCATTTTTCCATTTCTATTTTACTTATTAAAATTTTTGTTACCCTTTGCTGTTTTCCTCCTTCTGTACATTTTCCCTACAACTGTATTCTATTAGTTTACCCTTCTTTATTTTACGAGCATGTCTGTGCCCTCTTATTTAATCTGTGTTCCCATCGGACATCTTATTGGCCTAATTTCTTGTATGTTTCTTGATATAATGATAATGTGCGGTGAGGTTATGCTCTTTAATGGTTTTCTGTGTTTATTAGGTTGTTACTTTTGTGTGTTTGCTTTTTCACTTGCTCTGATTTAATAGGTATCTGGGTACTTTCCTTCATATCAGATTTTAGCTTCTTCACCTCAACCTCCCAAGACAATATTATTAACAAAATTCTTTTTTCTTTTTCAAAACACATAAATTCTTCCTCCCAAGTTTTAAAATCTTCCACACTTGGTGCCCTCACAGTTACTTCTGTCTTCTTTGGTATTATTCATTAACCCTCCCAATATTAGCCCTTTGGCTCTTCAGTACCTTACCTGGCTTATTGTCCTCCCTATCAGCAGCTGCTGACAACATGCACCTTTCCTCAGTCACAAAGCAAACCTTCTTCCTCCCATATCTCGCCTTTGCCCCACAGAATGTCCTTGGGAAACACTGAATACTAAGCCTTCAATGTGACTAAAAGTATTCCAATAAAATCAGACCCCACATCAACTTTGTCTTCTTATCTACTTCAATCCTCTCCTTTAATGTGTAACATTGCTCAACCAACCACATCCCATTCCCCCCACCCCAGATCACCCACCTCACTGCAGAGACACCACAAATAATAAACTGCCATAGTGTGCATAAAGAATAGATAAAAGAGACCAGGGATTTAGCTCAGCTGTACAAGCACCTGTCTGGGTTCGATCCCCAGTGCCAAAAAAAAAAAAAAAAGCAGGGAATAGGGAGAACAGTAACTTCAAGCTCTATCATATAGAAGTGTTGTAAGACTGACTCTATGGATGCTCTTATAATCAAGGGCAATTCCTTCAGCAAAATGGAGAGACAGAGTTAAAATCACTTAAAGGAAATAACAAAAGGATTGAATAATAGCAATGGATGTACAACCCAAAAATTTATTTACAGGGAGGGAATATTCTATTAAAAATCTCCATATAAGCCACAGACTCTTTTCACTTCTCTAGTCCCAAAGGAAAATTAAAACAAATGCCAAGTAGCAGAAGTCAATGAAAAGTTCTCAGAGGGGTGAAAAAATTAGATGAATTCAAAGAGGTGCTGAGCCAAAATTTCACAGCAATTTAACTCAATATAACCACAGGAATTTCAAGAAATTGGGTTACAAAAACAGATTAGCTAACCAAAACAGTTAAAATTTTGAATGACACATTCAACAAGGATACAGGATCCTTAAAAAATGTGAGACACAAATACCTGGAATAAAAAACTATATATACTTTGCATAAGTGATCAGTGTGAACAGAGTGCCTGATGTCAAGGATAAACTAGTGAATTATGATAAAGAGCTCAAAAAAGCCAACAAGAAAATAAAACAAGAGAAAATTACCCAACAGCTAACAAACGACAACAAGAACACCAACCTAGGGATAATCGGAGAGAAGTACCAGAAGATAACACAGGTGATGGATTCACTGATACGCAGAGATTGTGGAAGAAAATTTCCCAAATATAAGAAAAGATTTTAAAATACAAGTAAACAATGCTAACAGGGTACATTGAAATAGTCACAATGAAAGGAGTTCTCCAAGGCATATCCTTCTAAGCTTCCCTATATGTAGCAAAAACAAAACAGAATGGAACTTTCAAGGCAGGCAGAGGGGAAAAAAAATCACATATAAAAAAACAAGCCAGTTAGAATCACAGAAGACTTCTCAGCATAAATACTGAAGACCAGAAGAGCTTGGAGTGAGCCATTTCAAGTGCTAAGAACAAATTAACTTTCAATTCAGAACAACTTACCCAGCAAAGCCATCCTACAAAATAGATAGAGAAATAAGGTATTTCCATGGAAGAAAGACCAGCTCAGAAGATATATGAATGCTAAGCCACATCTAAAGAAAATATCTAAAAATATGCTTGACAGAAAAACCCAGTTGGAAACAGCTAAAAACACAGAGGAAACAAGTGAGGACAGTGGCTAAAATGCAACAAAAACATCAGGAAAAATAAAGCAAAGGATAAGATAAAGAAGGCAATGATAGTTAATCACCAATACATTTCAGTAGTGTCTCTCAATGTTAAGAGCCTCAATCCTCCAATTAAAAGACACAGAGTGACATACTGAATTTTTAAAAACCCAACAATTTGTTGCATTCAAGAAGTTCATCTAAGCCAAAAACACATTCATAGAATAAAAATTAAAGGATGGAAAACAATATTGCATGCATCGGGACCCCCCCCAAAACAAGCAGTGTTGCAATATTAATATCAAACATATTAAACTTCAAGTTAAGACAAAAATAGTCACTACATATTAGTTAAGGGAACAATTCAGCAAGCAGAGCATACTGGTAAATATATATGCACTAATACTGGAACACACATCTTCATAAAACAAAAAACTACAGAAATTAAATGATAAAATAAACACTAAGAAAGTCATAGTAAGGAATTTTAATACCCTGCTTTAGCAAAAAGACAGATCAACTAATCAAAAATGTAATAAAGAAATTTCAGCAATCAACCAAAGCCTTGAACATTTGGACTTAATGGATACACAGAGAGTCTTCCATTCCTCTACAACAAAGTATATATTCTTTTCAGTAACACATCATACTTTAAAACAAATAGGTCACATACTAGTCCACAAAGTCTGCTCAAGTAAATATAAATGAATAGAAATTACCCCATTCATACTGTCAGACCACTGAGCAATGAAAATAGAAGTCAATAATGAAAAAAATTTCAGAAAAAGTAGTTAACAACATACCAAACAACCAATGGGTCACAGAATAAATCAAATAATAAATTTAAAAATCTCTAGAAGTAATGACAACAACAATACAACCTTTAAGGTACTATGAAAGCAGTTCTAAGAGGAAATTCATAATGATCAATTGCATTAGGAAAATGAAGCAAGCTCAAATATACAACCTTGTGAGAAATCGTAAGATATTTGAGAAACAACACCAAAAGTAAGTCTTACTTACTTTTCTCTCCTTGCTGAGACAAAAATACCTAACACTTAAAGTTAAAGGAGGAAAATTTTTTTTGGCTCACAGTTTGTAGGGTTACCAGTTAGTTCCTCATTGGCTGGTTCCAAGACAAGGTGGCATGGGAGGCATTGAAAAGGAGAAACAGTTTATGGCAAGCAGAAGGCAGCAAGACAGCATGCAGCAAGTGACAAGCAACAAGTGACAAGCAGTAACCCTCTTTCTGTCTCTTCTACCCTACCCAAGATGCCCACTGCTATAGTGTATAGCACTCATATCCAAGTTGGGGGAAGCCTTAACCCTAACCTCCCACCATGAACCAATCCCAGTATCGCATTCTTGACCCAGAAGCCCACATCTTAAATCCAACCATGTCCCAAAGTTCTATCTATGACAGCTTGAAGCTTTGGGAGGACATTTAGATTTAAACCATAACAGAGCCCCAATTCAAAATTAAGAAAGTAAGTTATAAAGATGGAAGTGGAAATCAATGAAATTGAGACCAAAAAAAAAAGTTTTTTAAAAGAGCAAAAAATCAAAGAACCAATTTCATTAAAAGAATAAATAAAATAGATAAGTCCCTAGTTAGACTTACCACAAAAAAGTAAAGGAAGACTCACATCAATGAAATTAGAAATGGAAAAGAAATCAAAATGGTGTGGAAATACAGAGGACAATAACTACATCAAAAAATTGTATTCCAACAAATTAGCAAATTTTGAAGAGATGGGTAGATTGCTAGACAGACAAACTACTAAATCTAACCAAAGAAGACATAAATATGCTTAACAACACAATAACAAGCAATGAAATTCACACAGTAATAAAGAATGTACCAATAATAAAAGCCCATGACCTGATGGATTTACTATTGAACTCTACAAAACTTTTAAGGATGTTATATCATCAATACTTCTTAACCTCTGCAAAGAAATTGAAAGAAAGTTAGTGCTCACGAAATCATTTATGGAATCCAGTATCACCCTGATCCCCAAACCAGACAGACCCAACTAAAAAAGAAAACTATTGGCCAGTTTCCTTAATGAAATTATATTCAAAAGTTCTCAATATTAGTAAATAGAGCTAGGGATACAGCTCAGCAGCACAGTTCCTGCCTGGCAAGCATGAGGTCCTTAGTTTGATTCTTGGTACCAAAAAAAATGATTACTGAATAGAATGCGATACATTATCCAAAAAATCATATGTAATGATCAAGTAGGTTTTATCCTAGAGATGTAAGGTTGGTTCAACATACACTAACTCAATAAATGTAATACAACACACAAACAAAGGCAATATCAAAAACCATGGGATCAAATCAATAGATGTACAAAAGACTTGACAAAATCCAAAGCCCCTTCATAATAAAAGTCCTGAAGAAAACAGAAGTACCATACCTGAATATGATAAAGGATATTTATTTATGACAAACCAATAAAGAGTATCATCTAAAAGGAAAAAAAATAAAATTGTTCCCCCTACAATCAGTAACAAGGATATCCACTATCATCTTTTCTGTTCAACACATAATTTGAAATATTAGCCAGATCAATAATCCAAGAACAAGAGGAATACATATAGGAAAAGAAGAATTCAAATTATCATTATTTGTAGATGACATGATACTCTATATAAAAGACCTAAAGAACTCCATCAAAAACCACTTAGAATTAATAACCAACATAGCAATGCATCAGGATACAAGGTCAACACACAAAAATCATTAGCATTTCCATCTTCCACTAATGACTGGGATGAGAAGAAAATGATGACAATAATACCATTTTTTAGCAGCTTCAAGAAAAATGAAATATGTAGGAATTAACCTAACCAAGGAAGTGAAAAACCTCTACAAAGAAAACTCTGAAAAAGAAGTTTTAATTGGGCATCAGCAAATTAAAGAGAGATAAAATTACAAGATACCCCCCCTGCTTCTGGATAGGCAGACTTAATAATGTTAAAATGGCTCAAAACTGTTACTCAGATTTAATGCAGTCCCAATGAAAATACTAACAGAATACTTTTCAGATTTAAAAAAAAAAAGTTCTAAAATTCATCTGGAAGCAGAGAAGACTCCAAATAGCAAAAGCCCTTTCAGGCAATAAGACCAAAGCAGAACTTCAAGCTTTACTACAAATACTGATAAAAATGGAATAATACTGGAAAAAAAGCAAATACATGTGTCAGTGGAACAGAACTAAGGATACAAAAACTTTTCCTGACATATTCAGCTTTTTGATCTTTGATAAAGAGACCGAAACCATACGTTGGAATAAAAACAGTCTCTTCAGCAAGTGGTGCAGGGCAAACTGGTGATCTATTTACGGAGGATTGAAACTGAACCCTTATCTCTCTCCATAATAGAAATTAAAATCAAAATGGATCAAAGATCTAAACATTGAAACAGAGACATTAAACCTAATGTAACATAAAGTAGGCAAAACATTGCAAAAATAGGTATAAGTAAGGATTTTCTAAACAACCTCATTAGCACAAGAAATAACAGCAAAAATCAATAAATAAAATTATGTCAGACTAAAAAACTTCTGTACAGCAAAAGAATCAATCAGTAGAATGAAGAAGCAACCTACAAAATGTGGGGAAAGTTTTGCCCCCTACTTCTCAGACAGAATAGCATAAAATACTCAAAGAACTAACAAAACAAAATATAAATAACCACCTAAAATTAAGGAACCAGTCAAAAAACGGGCAAGAGAAATGAACAGACACTTCACAGAGGAAAAAAATACAAATGGTTAACAAATATATGAAAAAATACTTCACCTGACATTAGAGAAAAACAAATTAATACAAAGCTGAGATTCCATTTTAGTTCTGCAAGAACGGCAATCATTAAGAAATGAAGCAATAACAAATGTCAATGTAGCTGTAGTGAAAAAGGAACACTCCTTCACTGCTGGTGAGAGTGTAAACCAACACAACCCTTATGGAGATTTCTAAAAGAACTGAAATTAGGAATTCCAGACAACCTGTGATCCCTCTGCTAGATATCTCCCCCAAAGAGTTTAAGAGATCATACTACAGCAATTCACGCACACCAATGTTTATGTTAGCACAACTCGTAATAGCCAAATCCTGGAAACCACCTGTGTACCCATCAACAGATGATTAAATAAAGAAAATGTGTTATCTATATTTAATGTAATACTACTCTGTTATAAAGAATGGGAGATTTAAGACATTTGTAGGAAAATGAATGCACCTGGAAAATATGTTGAGTGAAGTAACCCAGACACACAACCTTATATCATATGATAGCTCTCATTTGAGTGAGGCAAAGTACAAACAAAAAGAATAATGAACAATGGATAGAAAGGGATAGATCTCCTGAAATAGGGAAGTGGTCCAAAGAGAAAGCATGAGGAGCAAGAGAGAATAGAAAATGAAGTAAACAGAAGACATGCCATACAGAGGACCTAATGACCTCAGTTAACACAAATATTATATGCCACAACATGAGCCAAGTTCAATGATATCAGTAAAATTGAAAAATGAGATAGGTGAATAGGAGGGAGGGAGGAGGAGGGATTTAAAAAAGAAATAAGCTGTGGTATATACATATATAACCATTTCCCAAGGCGATCATAAGCTGTATGAATTATAAGCGTGTACTTACATATTTTTTTAAAACGAAAATCCCAGAGTCCCTGGTTCCAAATATTTCTACCCTTAAGTCCCATAAATATATCCAGCCCCAAACTATAATATGTCTCACTCTCTGAACACCTGCACTCTCTTCTGAGTGTATAATTTTTCCTTAATAAATCTCTATGCCTCTTGCAGATAATCATGAAAATTATTTTCTTGTGACTACAGTCAGTGAAGTATTTCTGGCATTAGGGTGAGTCAAGACTCTCACCTCCTCTTGTGGAAGATCTTCAGATCCTTTGCAGTGGCAATAGGGCTCACTTGATCTTTAACACTACTTGTACAACTGAGACAAAGCAGAATTTGAGTCACAGCTGGAAAGATTCCTTCTATGGTCATAAAAGGATTTGAGAATCCTCCATGCACTCATTTAAATGTGATAAGGAATATCTTATCTTCAGAAGTCCATAACAGATTCTCCTAATATTCTGCTTGTTCAATTATCTGGGCTCTTTGGAAACCAACCAAGTTTGCTACGAGAGACATAAGTTCAGCTATGGACATCTCTTTGATGCTGGATCCTTCAGATCAATGTAAGCCTTTATAGTGCACCATACACTTTTCTGGTTGTAACTAGGAATGGGGTTTAAGTATTTGTGTTGGTAATCTTGCCATTGCTGAAACAAAATGCCTGGTATATGCAGTACAAGGGAGAAAAGTATTATTTTGGTTCATTGTTTCAGAGATTTCAGTCCATAGGCAGCAGGTCTTACTAGTTTCAGGTCATTGTCCAGGCATCATGGTAACATCATGGTAGAAGCACACAGAAGACAGCTATTCATCTCATGAAAGCTGGAAAGCAGAGAAAGCAGAGCACAGAGGAAGGAGCTGGGAGCAGACATAGTTTCTGAGCTCATGCTCCCATGATCGATTCCCTCCACCCAGCTACACCTTCTGTTCCCATTACCTGCCAATAATGAGGTCAAAGTATGGACTCATCAGTGGTTCAAGCCACTGATGAAGTTAGAGCCTTTGTGATTCAGTTTTCTCTGGAGACACCCACAGACACCCCCATAGGCACATTAAAAGTGTGCTTTACTAATTTTATAAGCATTTCTAAATCCAATCATGTTGACAATAGAAATTAATCATCACCATACCCCGCATGGTGCTCTCTTCTCAGGTTAGGAGATGAATACTCATCTCTCCCAAGGCCCGCACTGTCTTCGCTTTGCATTATCTAATCTTTACCTATCACAAACTTCTCCATGAGTTGCCTTTCACAGATAGGTAGAATAATTAAAAGTTGTCAGCCTATATCTTATGCTCTGAAAAAGCCCACGAAGTAAGAAAAACAAAAGCCTGGCAATTTTAAGCAAAAGAGGAAAAATACAGGAAACAATATACATCACCCTAATTTGATACGATTTTCTACAACAGAAAAAATAAAATCCAATTAGTATGTCAATAAAGGATCACATGGAAAGGGAAAATATTTCCCATTTAAATTTTACATTGCATGCTAAGCTAAAATGGATTGTTCAGGCCACCCCTGCAGGCTTCCCCAGAAGCTTTGTGACAGAAAAGTTTGAGAACCAGTGAACTGGGCCGCCAACCTCATCTTACAGAGGAGGGAAATGAAGCCCAGCTATGCTGTCTGGGGTCCTATGTATCACTAATGACAGAGTCAGGTCATAGTCAAGTGGATGGAGGCCTCTGAGTTTGTGCTAAGATTCAGGAAGCATCACCACATACTTCGGTCTACAAAGGGGACCAGTAAATCCCACTGTGTCTCCAACATAAAGGGTTCCCCTGTCACCTGCTACTTTAGTATTGTTCCTATGGCACAGCACAAGAATCATCTACCTTATTTGTATGTCCAAATGGCACAAGAGACCAGAATTAAGAAGAATCCCATGGTTGGACCTGACAACTCTTCTAGACCACCAGGACGAATGCTTCCACTCTTACACTATCTTTACCTCAGTCATCACCAGATGCCCAACCAGCCCATCTCAAATGTTCCCATTGTGTTATTTGGGGTTGTTTATCAGGCACTGACAGCACTTCTTTCCTTCTCAATCACCTTATTTTAGATTTTGCAACTCACTGGACCTAACCCACCCGGGTTTCTTTAAGAACTCTATAGAGTGGTGGTCACTTTTCTTTCTTAAAAGTAAAGGAGTACAGAATTTGGGATATGATTTGGTATCACCCCCTTTAATGCTTATTACTAAATATTTTTCTTTATTCCCCCAAATTCTTACTAGCAAAATTTCTTCAATTCTTATGCCATTAGGCTATACAATCCACTACCTTTCCTTGTCATGGTCTTTTGTGACTTCTAATAATTCCCTTCATGTAAAACTTTATAAAATGGCATGTTGCCACTGTTTTCTATGGTTTTTATATCCCATTAAAAGACATAAATACACAAAGTGAGAGAGAAGAAAAGAAGGAGAAGGAGGGAAATAGAGAACAAGTAGAAAACAATGTACTAGCCAGGCATGGTGGCTCATGCCTGCAATCCCATCACTCGGGAGGCTGAGGCAGGAGGATCATTGCAAGTTCAAGATCAGCCTGGGCTACAAAGTGGGCTCAAGGCCAGTCTGAACTGCATAGCGAGACCCTGTCTCAAAAAGATAAAAAAAAGAGAGAGAGAGAGAAAACAATGTACTTAGGCTGTGTATGAACACTGAAAAAGAAGCAAGATGGCTCTTTCCACAGCCCCATTCTAATCCCAAATATACACAAACTTATTTTTAAGGTCTTTATGAAATCAGAGGAACTAGATAAAACTGAAAATCTGATAACTTATTTGAATATTTGACTCAGTAGCCATGATAAGCATGGTTCTTATCTTTCCTACTGTGTTAGTCAACTTCATCAGTGCTGGAACAAAATATGCTATACCCACATCTTAGAGGAGTGGCTTGATTTGTCTCATGGTTTCAGGAGGTTCAGTTCATGGTTGGCTGTCTTAAAATTAGAAAAATCAGAGTAGAAGAAAATAGCGGAGTGGTGCTGCTCGATTCATGGTGGCCAGTGAGCAAGTAGGGGAAAAGTTCCAAAAAGAAAAGGTGTCAGACCCACATATATCATCCAAGGTAATGTCTCCAGGATTCACCCAGACAAAACTAGGAGGATTTTATTAATCCCATAGGTGTCTCTTAAATGAATCAAGTTGACAATCTGTTCAATTGTCATACCTACTAAGTCAAGAGATAGCCAATTCTTGCACTCTGAAAGAAGCACGTGTGCTACCATCTCAAACTCTTAGTTGTAAAGATCTTGGGCCTTGAGTATATAAAACACAAATATAACTAGGTGGGAAAGAAAACAAGAGGTTAAGTGAAAATCTGCTTGCAGGATTTTCCCCTAAAGATGTTCCCCTAAAGGCCCGTGCAGTTATAGGGACAGACTTCAAGAATATGTGACTGACTCATGGTACAGTGCTAGGATTATGGAAACAAATGCAGTGGGTGTGGCCTACATACAGTATCAAGTACAGAAAGAGTCTTCTCCCCATTTTGCCCTTGTTGCTTTTGCTTTACTGCTGCTATAAACTGTATTCCTCGGCCCACCACTCTGCGTTAGAGTCAGCTGATTATGGTCTGAAACCTCCACAAACTGTGAGCTAAAAAACACCTTTTCCTCCCTTAATTTTAATTATCAAGTATTTTGTCTCAGCAATGAGAGAAAAGTTACCAAGATAAAGAGTTAACAGAACTAAACTACATTACAGAAGCTATCAATGAGATAGTCATGAAGTAATTCCTCCAATGTGATTTTCTGTTAAAGCCATAAGCCAGTATCTATGGGAAAGCTCTCTGTTGATTTTTTTCCAGCCACAAAATTTCTATGTGACATAGACATATTTGTATTTGTAGAGAATGTTCAACTGCTCCAGTTTTGTTTAAATAATTAAATTGCTTGTTTGCTTTAATTTCCCCTTGATAAAGAGAATGACTGAGAGCAATTCAACAAGAAGTTGAGTAATAACCATAATTGTTTGCTATAGGAACATGACAAGCTTGGAATTTTTCAAAAATTCATTTTCAATTAAATTTAAATGCTAATTGGAGAATTTTTATCACCATAAGTCAAATGTCTTTTACCACTAAATTTTTTTGTGCCATATTCTCAAATTTATCTTCCTCTAAGAATATCACAGTTATCCAGGTGTGGTGGTGCACACCTGTAATTCCAGCACTCAGGAGGCTGAGACATGAACATTGTTGCGAGTTTGAGGCCATCTTGGGCTACAAAGTGAGCCCAAGGCCAGCCTGAACTGTATAGCAAGACCATGTCTCAAAAAGAAAAAAAGAGTATCACCAGTTATTTCAAAGACGAGACACATAAAAGTTCAGAAATCACCCTTGAACCAATTTTTCCAAGAATCAAATACTCATTGACAAACATGAAAGAGACTGAATAAAGTCCCAGAGGGCAGGAAAACTAGCTGAGTCACTGCCTCATCATTTCAAGGTCAAGACCCACTGCCACGGGCAGCGAAATGAGTAAGATGAATGTCCTTGAAACACAAAGAGCTGGCCACAGACCATTGGAACCAGACATGTCTTCTGAGATGCACTTGAGTTCTACCCAGGACTTCTGAGCAGATAAGAGCATGTGCAGAACTCTCTAAAAGTTTTCCTTCCCAAATAATCCTTTATCTACCCTTTGTTAAGTGTCAAGAATTTGTCACTTTCTTCCTGTCTTGTATCTATCCAGGAACAATGTGTGGATTATACTCCTTCATTCATCTATGCATTCATTCATTCATTTATTCACTACTATTATTGACTGTCCATTCTGTGCCAAGCACTATAGTAGGAGCTGAAAATATGTTATTAATTATATTCCCTACCTAGTCACTCATCCTGTTTACATTCTGGGACTCAGAGCAAAAGCACGATTGAATACATTTTATTGTATGCCTGTATGTATATTGGAAAGTTACACATCAATTAACAAATGTCTGAATACATTAGAGTCTCTTGTTACTCTAAAAATATGACTTTATGAATCTAACTTTAGAATTCTAAAATTCCTTGAAATTGTCCACTAACAAAATGGAGCAAGGAAGAATCATCCCCCAGCCCCTGCCTCCTCCCAAAAGCCTATCACCAAAAGGAGTTTTGTTTGTTTGTTTTAATATAAATTTAACCTCTTTAATAGATATAGTTATATTCAGGCTTGTCAGGAGTTTGGGTAGTTTCTGAGTTTTAAGGAATTATTTATTTTCATCTAAATGGTCAAATTTGTGCACTTAAAATTTTTCTGATATATTCAAACCATCTTTAAATTCTGTGAAGTTTTCAGTAATATTTTTCATTCTTGATGACGGCAATTTACGTGTTTTCTTTTTTTCTTTGTCAGTCTGACTATAAGCATATCAATTTTGTTGATCTTTTTAAAAATAAGCTTTTTTGCTACATGGGTTTTCTCCATTGTTATTTCTTTCTGTTAAATTGATTTCTGCTGTTTTATTTAGTCCATCTCTAACTTTTCTTTTTCTAATTTCCTAAGGTACAAATTTAGGCTGTTCATCTGAGATCCTCCTTTCTAATATAACCTATAATTGGGCACACTGTATTCCCCTCAATCTATATGTTGAAATTCTAGCTTTCAGTATTTGAAAACATGTCATAATTTGAAAATAAGGGATTTGTAGGATTAGTTAATTAAATTATTTCAAAGCCATACTGAAGTAGAGTGAACCCTAAAATTTTATAACTAGTATTTTTATTTCTTCCAATAAGAATAGAAAATTTGGTCACAGACATGCATGCAATGAGAATACTACATAAACACAAAGACAGCCATCTACAGCCAAGGAGAGAAACTGGGACAGGTCCTCCCTCACCACTCTCAGAAATGGTTAATCCTATCAACACCTTGATTCCATGCGAATAGCCTTCAGATATGTCCCACAAAAAAATGTTGTGTTGCTTAAACCATCCAGCTTGTCATACTTTACCACTGTTCAAACAAACTAAAACATAAGATTAGTTCTGTTTTGCTTCATTCTTTAGTGGTGCCAAGGATTGAACCCAGGGCCTCACACATGATATGCATCTGCTCTACAATTGAGCTATGTGCTTGCCGCGAGAATAAGCAATCTTCTGATGCTTTAAATTGCCCTCTAAGGCATCACTTTAACTGCATCAGACAAATTTCCTTAGTTTACAGTTTTGTCTTTTTCACAAAATACTTTCTGATTTTTCCTGAGACTCTTTTGATTCTTGTATTATTGATAAATTTTAATGAAGTTTGATATTTCTTTTCCAAGGGTTTGCTGGTTTTCCAGTTAACATTCTGCTACTTATTTCTGATATAGTTCCATTAGTTAGAAAACAAGGTCTTTAAGATTTCAATTCTTCAAATATTTTTAAAATCTGTTTTTTTATGCCAAACACGGAAATACCTCACAAGTGTTCCATATGATTGCAAAAAGCATTTGCATTCTGTCCGTACTCATTGCATGCTAATGTGCTGTACACCCTGCTTCCTTGCTAATTTTCTCTCTGCTTGTTCTATTGAATGTGATGCATTTTCCTACTCCATTCAAACAATTTTAGCTTCTTGAATTTGAAGATTTCTTCGAAGGAGTACACACATTTAGAAAAGTTATATACTTTTGCTGTGCTGACCTATTTGTCATTAGCTCTTTGTTTCTGTTAACTCTCCATACTTTAAAGTCTACATTGTCTGATACTATTATAGCAACTCCAACTTTTTATCAGCATTAGTGTGGAATATGGAATATTTTTCTCTACTTTTACTTTTAATCTGTCTTTACTATTACACTTCAAATAGATGTCTTGTAGTTTACATAGATTTTTGAAGGAATTTCAATGCCAATATAGTTGTTAAGTTTCTGATTAGCACTAGATGTATTTAAGGGTTGGAGATATAGGGTGGATTATATTTTTATATGGAATTTAAAAAGAATAATGGATATTAGACTAATATGTAAAATTTATAGCCTATATTCAACTTTATAGAATTAAAATATATTTATAATATCTCATATCTGTCTAACCTAGAAGGTGAGACCAGTGATCTGAATAAGGTGTTTTTATTTCAAGGTATGACCACAAAGAAGTCCAGAGGATAGATGCTAGCATTGGGGAGGAAAAATAAGTCACACAATGGAAATGAGTATTTTTTAGCTGGATCTGTAATGTATGCAATTTTCTAAAGTCCAAATCCCATCTAACGATCCTGTCTTCCAATAAACTCTTCTCTCTTTTCATTTTATTCTGATCACCAGTTTCTTAAGCATAACTAATAACATATGACACCTTTTCATCTATCAATTTCCAAAATTATAGTTTGTTTTATGATGATTACATCTTACTAGAATAATTCCTCTCTCTTTAATGCTGTCAGTCTCCAAATCACCGTGTAATAAAGACTATTTCAGTAGTGATCTTGCAGACGGCTAATTTCTTAGGGAGACTTGCCCTAATTTCCCTGGTCTCATCCTGGAAGCCAGGATTCCTATAACCTGTGAAAGGAAGGAAATCAGTCATCATTCCACTTATATCAAAGCTCAGACTCTAAGATAAAAGTGATGCCAGATCACAAGTAAAACAAGGAGAACTGCAAAAAGAGGTCCCAGAAGTAGGTGACCATGGTGAGATCTAGAAGGGACTAATTTGAGAAGATGAGGGATAAATTCCCAACTTTTCAATTCACTCAAAAGACAAAGCTGAAGAACAACAAAGTCTCAGAGAAATAAGAATTCATTCTTTACACTGAGTGAGTTCACCAGACAGTAGATATGACTTGAAGAATAACATGTAGAAATGTTATTCAGGATACTCTGGAGAAAAGGAGAAAGCAAAATGAAGCAAAGGAGGAAGGTGAGCTGTTACATAGGTTCAGTGAAGTCCTCTCTTGATGTTATAAGGGCTTCTGAAAATAGGTGAGTTCTTCTGCAGTGTTCTGTGTCAGGACCTTCACCACCTTACCTCAGGAAGTTATTATTCTGGCCCAAGAAGCAGAGATGACCTTGAGAAAAACATATGTCTTCAGTTAGGCTCTTCCCAAAGAAGGCTATCAGTTAAGAGCTATCTGCAAGAAGCTCCCAGCATCCAGGAAAATAAGCCTTTCAACTCAGATAATCTAGGTATGTACTGTATTCTACTCTTTGTAGCATTAGGATATAATTCTTCAAGTAAATTTTACTCAAGGACCCCAGCAGGCCTCTCTTAAGGAAAACACAGAAAAGACACATCAATAGGAAAAAGGCAGGCCTGCAGCTGCAACTGGTCTGGAAGTGGCAACAGATATTCACTGTCTCCCCCTCTTTCTTCTGAGTTCCTTTCTCCTTGTCTAACACGTATGCTTGTCTCAGCAGTTTACCTTATGGCACTCGCACCCCCAATCTAAAACTCTGAGTATCTGGTTGCAACAGCTGTCTTAACCCACACTTGCTGTATGCATTTGCCCATTGACCAAATAATCCAAATAATTTTCTCATGAGTATTATGAATTATTCTTTCCATGATTGTGAATCTTGCTTTCCATTCTTTTTTTTGGCAAGTGGGCCTTTAGGTTCCCCAGGCAATAGTTCAGTGAGAACCTTGCTAAATCTCCCTAGTTGGAAGTGCTTTCCCTCAGGGAAGTGGCACATCTAGGAGTCTAAATGTTTAGGCATGAGAAACAGAGATTCCTCCAAGGGAATCACTGGGAAGGATGATGAGAGAGCTACTGCTTCCATCTTTGGTTCATATCTTATCAATCATATCATATCATATCATATCATATCCTCCTTATCGCAGACCCTGCACTGTGCTAAAGTGCTTGCCATGCTTGTCTCCTGGACCCAGCACACTAGGAACCCATTAAACATGCTCCAGACACCTTCCAGAAAGCGATTTTACAACACATTTGGGAGATAATCTTACTTCCTTCTCAGGGTTTTATAACTCCAACTTGGTTCAGTATAATTCAGTCTTGGTCATTGACTTTGTAGCCTTTCATAAGAAAGATTTGTGTGTTGAAAGTCAGAAAACTTTGAATCACCCTCAAATAATGGGAGAGCCTGATCGGGAACTCTGAGCCACGTTTTCAGGCACAAAGGCCACGAGAATCCTTGTACTCTTGGTGTTGGGATTTCTCAATGCAAATGCCCCATCCCACATGTCAGTCTACTATTCTTTCTCAATTACCATGATGATTTTTGTCATAGCAGACATGCTTCAGTTAAAATTTTAGATTTTTAGAATTTTGTTAGTCATATGTTTAAGACATAGCATTGCTCCATACTCTTATCTGTCCTCTTTTTCCATTGTGAAAAAACAGTGTATACACCATGAGCACCTCTTCCTTTCACATCAGGTTTTTAATTTCTTGTTATTCATGTTTATTCTTTTCTCTATTTTTTTTTGGTAAGTATCAAGTAGCAACTGCCACCCAATTTTGTTATCCTTGTATTATATACTATATAGTGTATATTATTCTTCTTACATCCTGCGAGTACTTTATACATTGCCCCTGATAGGGTATTCACTGAACTGAAATAACATTACAGTTTACCAAGTGTAAAAGTTTTGCACACTCTCAGCTACCTTATACTAGCAACTAACGGTGAATATAAGTAGAATTCTCTACAGACTTTGCATGATGAGAGATCTGAATCCCAAAATCCATCTTGACATCTTCCTCAAGGATTCCTATGATCAATTATTATATGGTATGTTCCTAGAAAAAGCAGACCTGGAGATGAAGATTAGCACATACATAGTTTATTAGGAATTACTCTTGGAGTCCAGGTTGAGGAAGCAAAAAGAAGGGAAACAAACAGAATTGGGTAAAGGTATTGTGCAGTCGATCATTAATGAAGACAACAACTGATGCCATGGAAAATTTGAATCTAGAATGGCCCTTTAGAAATGTCTGCAGTTGGGGCGAGGTGCCCACGACTTTATATGTCCACCTTGACTGGTCACTGGATATAAACTGTTCTATAAAAGAGGTATCGGTATGGCTAAGGCTGCTCTATTTAGTTGGGATAGTTTCTGCCTGTTGCAGTCTCAAAAGCTGGAGAAGTAAGTCTTCATTCTGCAGGGAAGCCTAGAAGGTTCATCACATTATCCACTCAATCTAGGTCCAAAACATCTCAGCTAACCCTAAGCTCCAAAACCATGCCCAGAAGGCAAAGACCACCTTGATGTTCTGTTAATCTAAGACTATGTGCAAAGCCTGTGAATGACAAGCTGCAGTCTACGGCCCCAGACTTTGGAATTTCCATTGCTGTAGGCATAGAGTCTAAAACAGTCACTTGCAAAATCCTTCAACTGTCCCACTAATGGAAACATATTAAACATTCTTCCACTCAAGTATACAGGTGTGGTGACACTAAAGTGCATTGTTAGCTAATTGTTCATTTGTTCATTAATTCTTCAATCACTTATTCATACATGTGCCAAGTAATCTATGTTAGAAATAAAGAAACAAAATAAGATGTAGGTCTTGACTTCAAGTGCTTTACAAGAAGAAACTCACATAAGTACGTATGGGATAACATGACCATACAAGCAAAAATGGCAAATTACCCCAGGAAGATCAGAAGAAAAGTAGTAGATGAAGAAGTAACATGTGCCTTTCTCATGAGAAATGAGTAAGTGCATGTTATGCTTTATACACTGTGTCAACTTGAGAAGTCTAGAAGCTCACCTAAGTGACTCAGCAGCTCTGCATCCTGGCGTGTAGAGGACAAGCAGTTACCCTAGGATATTGTTCACTGTGTCAATTTGAGGAGGTTGGAACTTTAAGTGATTCAGCAGGGGACCAGGGTCCCTAGTTTGTAACATCCTCAGCCTGTGCACCCCAGGGGAGCAGCCTGCATACAATAAAAGGCAGATGAGGAGGGACTGATTGCCGGTTCTTCAGAGGAGCTCCAGTGTCTGCCTTCAGCTTGGACATCGTCTTCGGGCTTCTGGCACAGACTGTCTGGCTTCTGCCTGGAACTGTTCAGCCTTCATCGCAGACTCTTCAGCTTTCCATGGGATTCTTCTGTGTTCTATCGCAGACCCATTGGCCTCCTGATACAGACTTGGACACTGTGGTGAGCTCCAGCCCTTGGGCTGGACCCTTCAAACTTTAGCACACAGACACCATCTACGCTCTCCCTCACCCGACTTGCTGGCTGACCATTGTAAGCCAGTCTTGTAATTTCTCATAAAGTCATATGTCTTGTGTTGTATCCATTTCTCTGGTAAATCCTGGCCAATACAGGCAAACAATGAGAGAAAAAGGATCCTTGTGCTTTTTCTAGTTATTTATTAGAGGATGGGACAAAGCAAAAAGTCATGAAGCAGCAGAAAAATAAGTAGTTTGGGAATAATTTGTAGACCAAGGAATATGCAAATATACATTAACAATACCTACCTTAATATCCATAGTATTTTAATCTTGGAAATAGTATTAACCACATTTATTAATAAATAAACTGAAGCTAACTAGTGCTGAGTAATGAAATAAGATCCACAATGCAGAGGCTAAGGCTAGTAAGAGTGAGACTGCATTTAGTATATATTAACATGGCAAATTCTTATTTTCTTAGTCCATTTCTGCTGCTGTCAGAATTAAGAGCAGCTATAACTACATTCTGAATACACTAAAATCAAGTATAAGACTTGGTGATCAGAAGCTACCATAAACATCTGTCTGTCATCCCTGCCAGGTTGGCTGATTTGGGATTTCATCAACTTATTAGTATTACATAGTATTTTGGCAAGAGTCATTCAAATGTTTCACATGATTTTGCAAAGGAATTTACTTTTCTTTGTACCTTCAGGGGATATTTCTAAAATACATAAAAGTCTGCTCCACTAAGAGGCTTTTTCTAGGGAAAAACACAACTACCTCTCCTATGTGCCCTTGATCAAGGGAACAGTCTGCTCTTTGGATTGTTCTCTAAATAGTTATGAAAAGGTGGTCTGATAAAAGAATTTCCTATGTTCAGTTTGTTGTTCAATGAGGCTAAGAATAAAGAGGAGAGAGGGAATATTTTTAAAATAAGATAGTTCACAGTTAAGGAAAAGCCTAGAAGTGCAACCTTATGAGCTGTTGAAGGTTCTGGGAGGCAAGGAAAACATGGCTAGAAAAGAAAATGTGAATGGTTTTTTTAGCAAGGGGAAGTGCTCTATAGGCATAATTAAAAGCCATTTGACAGTGTTAAGAAGTCTAGGCTTTCCTGCAGGTCATGGGAACATTTTGAAGAACTTCAAGCAGAAAGTCACACTGACCAATCCACAAGGACTGCAGGAGGTAAATGGGAAAGACTGCAGACAGGAAGACTAGTTAGAAGGTGTTGTAGCAATAGGAGAGAATTTGTATTATGAAGGCATTATGGCATCTTTTAACTCTACTTTTAAACACAGTATTGTTTATGGAACATTGACACAGGGAACCACCAAAAGATTTCTTGTATCTCTGGAAATGCCACCTTTAGTATCAAGCACAAGAATTCCAAAGAGTTTAGGATACTGCTTTGGTTTCTGTAAATGAAAGATCAGTGCATTCATTTTGAGAGGCTTAAGAAGAAATTGCCTTCAAAACACAAAATTGAATTTTCAAATACAAAATTAAAATTGAAAGTTCAAATACGGTACTTAGGTAGATTTTTTTTATAATATTAGGTAGTTGAAAATTATACATCATAATTCTCATGCTGCGTAAAATATAAACTGATGATTTTTCTTAAAATTTTATGTATTCAAAACTGGACAGACTATGAGACCTCACAGGAAGTCCCTCACCCAGACAAAAATAGCCTAGCCCTAAGCTTCTGCAGCATCTCACCTCTAACCTTCCTCTCTGGACTTGTTCATGCTAATTCTCTCCTGCTAGATGCCTCTGTAGAGCTGTGATGACCACACATTGTATCAAATGTACTACTTAGCATGTAGGTGCATTCTACAAGATCCTTCTCATTCAGAAGACTCAGGATCACTTACCATTCCTTGTGTCTCCTCTTGCTCAGCATGAAATATCATTTACCTGTCATGTTCCTCAAGTCCCTAAAAGGGTAACCCATGCCCCTACTCCATTCTTCCCATTCTACCTACCAATATGAAAATATTGGCTTTATAAGAAAAGTGAAAGACTAACATCAAATTTCCTCAAGTAAAAAAAATTCCAGGAACCTTCCTTACACACATCCCTTCACCTAGGGAAACAGAACCCAGAGCAAGATGGAGAACTACACTTGCCAAGAATGGTACAAACCAGCCCTGTCCAGGGTGGTAGTGCTGGAGAGTGCACAGTTCCACCCATGATAACTGCATTCCATTCTTCTCAGCGGAACTTCCTCAGGCAGAGCCCATCAACAGCGAAAATCACTTTCTTTTCTTCTATTAATCAGCTTCTTCACGGACAGAATGGCCTCCCAGGTGCTGGGACTATTGGGATGCTCTACACACCCGGCCCTCCTCAGAAACATTTTGAAAATGCTAGCTATGGTATAATATTCAAAGCTCTCTAGAAGATACTAATTTAAGAAACAGAATCCTGAATCTTGGATATTTTCAATTTTATTGTGGAATATTAACATATATTAGTATACCCAAAGTGAAATTTAAAAGACAATTAAGATTTTGCCATATTGGTCATGATTTTTCCATCTCTTCATACTTAAAAAAATCTTTTTTTTTAATTTAAGGTAGTTTTTACTAAATATAGAAAAGCAAGATAAACAAGCTCTAAGGAGTAAGACTCCTTAAATGTATTTTCTTTGTACAGTGGTACAGCACCATCAAGCTTAGGTTTTTAACAAACCAAGAGCAGAAATACTAACTACCCTTTGTTTCTCTTTAGTGATGTTAGGATTTACCTAATTCCATTTAAGAAATTGTGTGCTTCAGAATACATAAATGTGACACAGAAATGTAAATATTTAGAAAAAGCATTATACAATAAAATTAATACATATAAGATGTTCATCCTTTGCATGTAAAGTTGTTCCCTACATCTTCTACTACCGGCATGAGTAAAATTAATGCATAACAAAACCCTCATTCCAATCCCACCAACCAGTCATCTTAAGTGGTAAAACTACTTTCCACAATAAGCAGAACAAGCAGCAGTTGTTTACTCATTTAGATACTAATGTTTAGAGTTCTGAATTTTAATCAAAATAAAATTATTGTATGAAAGCTAGTCAGTATATTCAGAAATAAATTCATTCTGGGATATTAGTGGATGCTCCTCTTCTAAACTGTAATACTAATACCAGAGACTTATTAGCTGCTGGTCTGACTGCAGATCAATGACTGGACTGAGCAAAAGAATTTAAAATTTTGTTTGAGGCTAACATTCATAGTTTCCAAAGTGTGTGCACTTGAGCCCTTTTATGAACAATACATAAGACAAGATTTTCAGTAATTCCTTCCCCCTCTAAAATGAGCATTATTTTAGAATAATTCTGTCTCAAAATTTCTGATTTACAATGTGAGAGATGCATATTTATGGATGTTAAGTGATCTAATTGAGTATAAATCTCTTAGTACAGATCACTAGGCAGGCTTGATATATCCACACCTAAAAAGCAAACTCACCTCAGAGAATAGAAAGATTCCTAGAAGTAATGAGTTGCTCTATGACAATAATATCTTTGAACCCTATGGAGGCAAAGTATTACATAAAGGAAAGTATTTTGCCAGTTTTAGAGCACATAGTTTTCCTTCTTTTCTATGCTAATATTTGACCTTCAATATATGATGCTTTGGGCAGCAAAAAACTCTGCGTCAGCTCTCAGCATGCATTGTGCTCAAGCTGAGAAGCATTGCACAGGTGTTCAGGAAGTCCCATACCACCAACCACTATGTATTACACTGCCTTCTATGCACCATTAACCAGGTATCTGAACCTAACTAGTAGGTCTCGTATTTCATGGTTTAGTAGGTGAAGCTTCACAATACTTTACTGATACACAAATATATTAAAAATTTCTTACACAAATATCTAAATAAACTGTTAAACATCTAAAGCTTTTCCTGGTCAGTCTTAACCACCATACTAAAGTTAATATGAGTCATGCAGAAGCATGCTTTCATATCATCCTAGGATTAGAAATTTGCATAAATGATATTCTAATACACATACATTCTTTTATCACTTTCTTTTTTCCCTCCAACACAAGCTGTTACAAAAATATCTAGTTTATTTCTATCTCAATTTTAGTTAACCTTACAATTAAGAGGTTAGTGAGGCTATTTCCTACATTTAAACTGCTATAATCCTTTCTATAATTATTATCGTACTTATTTTCTGCTTTACATTTTGCCTTGCACACATCTGTAAGAATTCTTCAGAAATTGCCACTAAGAAATGCTGCTGTTTAGTGGGAAGATGTTCTTCAACTTTACTAAATATGCCCAATTACCATCAATAGTAGTTGCACCAATTTATACTCAAAAGCCTTGTTATTTCCTCATATTTTTCTTTACACGATACAATGAGCTAAATAAAGTACCTCCAAAAAGTAATATTTTTCAATAATTTTTCCAAAGATAGAAATCTGTGACAACAATTTCATTGGGAAAAGGTATTTTCAAAGTAATTGAGGTTTCTAGGTCAACACACACCAACCAACACTGACAGTGTTCAGCCAACATTGGGAGAACTTGCTTACATGTTATCTCATTTAATCCCATAAATATATTTATGATAAGTAGTGGTAGCTATATTCCACAGGAAAAATTGCTGAACCTCAGGGCTAAACTCTACAGTTCACTTGGAAATTAAAAATCAATCCTATTGATTGCAAGTTATGTCTGTATTATAGTTACATCAGGATAAATATAATACCAATTTTAAAAGTTTCTATTTAGGGAACATTTACTATGTGCTATACTACTTATATCCATATATCTTTTATTTTTAAAATATTATTCTTACGAAATATCATATTTCTTATGTGTCATTCATATGATATGTGATCTTGTTAGTTTATGTATGAGAGTATTTTATCTTGATTGAAGAGATGAAAACTTGGCTTAAAACTACATAATTTTATGTGATTTAAGATTGATTTGAATCTATTATGTATAAATCTGTGCTTCTAAATACTATTGTATTAACTCCACAAATCAATAATATTTTAGTTTATGTGTTATACTAGGATCAACTTTCAACATAAAAAGAATTCTTTAATTAGATCCATGTAAGGGTTCCTGGAAAGCTCACAAAGAGCACATCAAGGTTTTTGGTTGTTGTTATTTAATCAATAAATATGCTATTTTGGTATCAGTTGCCTGATAGTGTCATTGCTTAAATAAAATATAATATCTGGGGAGATTTCTTGATAATAAGACTCTCCAACAAGTCTATCGCTTTGTATAAAAAAGCTGCTCCGTGTACTAAAGGGCAATGATTTATTATGTATAGGAAACGGCCATTATTAGAAGAATAGGGAGTGTAGTGCAGTGAAGAGAACACAGGATCTGGTGCTAGACAGATCTGGATTTGAAGGGAGTCCCTCCTAGTACATCAGTTTTGAAGACTCAGCTGACTCATTATTTAAATAAGATCATAGAATCTATCTTTTTAAGGTTGATGCTATGATAAAGAAGAAGAATTTTTAAAGCTTGGGATCCAATTTGAATCCTGAGAAATAGCTACTATAGTGTTATGGTCTCACAAATATGAATGAAAAGTAATTTTCTAGGTTCTGGATCACTGATTTTGAGAATCAAAATTATTTCTTTAAAAAGCAAAGTTTTGTTGGAATCTGACTCAGTATATGTCACTTTGAACAGAAGAAGCAAATCCCCACCCAGCAGGCTTTCTCCGGGCCAAAAATAGATGCTCCCCAGTGGTTTGTTTTCTGCCTATTTGCTAGACATTGCCTCTTGTTCTGCATGACATGCTGCACCTGCTCTGAGTTTCTGTTCAATAATCAGGAACAAAACAAGAAAAAGATCTCTTTAAGGTGATGTTCAGATGCATCTGAGAGATATGGCTGTCCTAGGAGCCAAAGCTCTCCCTATCAGCCTCCTGGTGATCAAGCCAGATTCATCTCAAGCGCTACAGTCTAAACTGAAGCTGAGTCCTGACATAAATTGTCCTGAATGTTAATGGAAAAATAAAGCAGGATAAAAATGGAGTAGCTTTAACGAACCTTGATGATATCTATTTCTATTTTTTATTACTACATATTTTCAGTACCTGATGTTTACATTCCTTATATGGAGTTGCTACATATGTATAACCCATCTTAATTCCTTTTTTATGCTCTGGTTTTCCTTTCACTCCATGGTATTGATTCCCTTCTAATCTGAGAAAGACCTCACTGCCTACTTCCTATTGTCTTTTATTTTGTTCTCTATCTTTAATTTGAGTTTCTCACATAAGAGAAACTATGTGCTATTAAAGCTTGTGTGTCTGATTCATTGATTGTATTACATAAGAGTGCAAACTCTAAAGCACATGTATTGAACACCTATTGAGTGTTGACAATAAACAAGCATTGATCATCCACTGAGTGCACTTTATACCAAAGATATAGACATATAGGTCTGTGGAGAGATGATTACCAATGCGAGATAACAGTACATATAAAATCCCCTAGGAGCTCGAACTCAAGGAAAATGAGGGGGAGGAAATGATCTTTCACATGATTATCATAATTTTGCATGCAATATTGTGAAAGTTACACCTTATATATGATTGTTTAGCCAAGGACACCTGTGAGATTAAAACCCATGCTATCCTCACCTACCTCTAAAGACCCCCTAACTCAGAACTGAGTCTACCCAGAGAAAAGTATTTTCCTAACTCACAAAGAGTTAAACTAGCAAATCAGGTACCAGTTCTACTGGGTCACCCATTCACGCATCAATGTCTCTTATTTTAGATATCATCCTGAATTAGGTATTGGTGATAAAAAGATGACCAAGATCCTTTCCCTGCCCTTGATGAATCAAGAGACCCTTCATCAGGAAGTCCAGTAGAATGGTTTGGCTTTCCCTCAGAAACTTCACTTATGTATTCCACTCACTGTCACTGTGCTTTAGAGATGTCAAAAACCTCACAAACTTCTCCACCAAGCAAATGACTGGAAAGGGGTGGAGTGTTCTGTAATAGCAACCTCTTATTGTGTGGTTCTGTAGAGGATGCAAAGCAATGCTTATAAATTGCTTTTTGGTTCTCCAATTATTAAGAAGGCAATGACAGGTATCAATATACTATTTGGTAGTGGTGAAGGGTGTGAAAATCACCCTGGATCACATAAATAAACTCAAGAATATCTATTTCACATACTACTGGGTGATTAATATAATGACTTATATTGTGGTTCTGCTATTTTGAGACATTTCTAAATGTCTGAATCTTTATCAGCTCCTAATCCAGCCAAAGGTAGCAAGTGATATTCTGCCTAGTGAGTCTAGTTTCCAGATAGGCCATGGCACACCTGTGTCAGGATCCAGTGCTGCCACTCTTGGCCTAAATATTTAACCAGTGAAACTTCTCACCAGATCTAGGTTCTGTATCTCCTCTTGCACTGAAGAGCTTCCCACATCTAATCAGTGCAGCACATAAATATGAATGATGAATAGTCTTCAGCAATCTGGCAAACTCTAAACTCTTCTCCTTACCCTTCAAGTTATCCTACCGCTGACATTGCCAGATTTATCTTCTTAAGGTATGAGGCCTGGATTTTGTATTCATTCAAAAGCTCAGTAGCTTCCAACTCTCTATAAAGAAAGATCAAACCCCTTCTTCTAGAACTTAATGCGTATACGGTGCGTTCCTGACTTTCTTTTCAATTCATTCTCCCCACTGCTGTCGTCCACATATATTACTCTCATCCTTCTGCATAAATCCATTCCTCTGCTAATAAAAAGTTAAGCAAATTAAATACCCTTTTCTTCATTTTTCATAATTACATGTGCACAGTTTACCTGTACATGTATCTAATGCCATCTCCACAAAGATTCTCTTTGTACCTCTGAATTTTAACAACTCTAAGTGTCCCCATAGTAAATGAATTTTATTTTTTGTCTTCTAGATACTACTACTTCAGAACCTAAGCTCTCCAAGGGCTTTGCCACATTCATTCTCATGTGTTCTTTCAAGATCTGACCTGGTATTTACTAGCTTCTCATAATGAATCAGCAAGTAGTCACAGCCACTCGGCATTCTGCCTCATTCCTCACTGGAATACAATTATGTTCTCTTTAGTGTCCCAGAGGAAGTAGAATCCATCTAGCAGCACTTCCTGTTATTATCGACTCCACTCCTCAGTAAAAATTCATCCAAGTGAGCAATTTCTCGGAATGCACATAGGGGACCATTAGAGCTTGCAGCTATGCCAGAGAGGGTGAAGGGAAATTTGTCTCTTTGGCAGCTGTCACACAGGCACATTATTGACTGAGCTAGGAAAGAGAGGCCTGGCTAAGGGACTATTCACATACCCTGCCATAATGAATTTAAGCAGTTCATTACATTTTTCAATCATAAAAAATAACATTTTATTTGTAATTTTCAGATTAAACTTGGACACCTTTGTATATGACAGAAAAAAACAAATATGCTAGCAATTTCTCTGTTATGAAAAATACATTACATGAAATAGAGTTGAATACATGAAAATAGGTGGTCCATGAGACAGGATGGTGGGTATGCTTCATGAGCTCACTCCTGGATTTTGATCCAGTCAGGATTGGAAGTAAGCCCTTTATTGTCAGAGACCAATCAGGGATAGGGGGGACCAGAGATCCAACAGGACACTGCCAACCAATGTTTAAATCATGTAACTGTAGAGATAAATGCCTCTAGTTATGAGCAGACCTGGTTGTTTATTGCCTTTCACTAACCAAAACTGTGACTTGGTTATTGTGAATCATATTATTTGTGGACAAATAACATTTCCACCTTCCTGGAAGGGCACTGCAGTTTGTCACCTGTGAAATAAAGAACAGATGCAGCTGTCCTTGGCAAATTGATATTTTCTATTGAAATACAATCCAAGAAAACTTTAAATGCTGCTGAGTACTTTTCCTCCCCTCTAGTCTCATTTGAGGAAATGACATTTTCAACAAATAATGCATGCCTACTGTCTGTTACTTAAAAGGGATGAGATTACTTTCTCCTGAACATCTGCTGTCTAACAATCACTTTGGGAAATAGGTTGCTTTGTCCCCATTGGACAGAAGAAAAACAACTCCAAGAGCTCAATTCTTGGCTTAAGGACCATTACTTGGAGCTGACAGGGCCAGGATCTGAGTCTGCACAAGTCATATAGCTCCCTTAGCTAAGCTTGCTCCAGTGCTAAGCATTGCCCTCTCCAGTGACTGCTGAGCTCTTGCGAGCCTTATTTCCTGGAGAGGAGAATGTTTAGTAAGATTGCCAGACTTAGCAAGTGAAAATATAACAATTAAATAGCAGATAATTTTAGTACAAGCACGTACAAGAAATATTTCTATCCTATTTTTTTATCTGAGAAGTTTATTTAAAGGGGAGCTTTATTAAGTTACATTATACACTATATTTCTAACAGATAACCTAGTTCTAAATTTTAAATATATCTACAAAACTACTCCTGCATATTTACTTTTTAAGGAATATATATATGCATATACATATATATATATATGAACAATTTCTGAATCCTCAATTAGTGCTTGGCATGTAATTTCTTATATAGAGAAGCATTTAATAAATGCATGCTAAGTGAATTTCCCAAAGTTAAGATAGACTTAACCTTATTTGCCTATTAAGGCAAAATCACTCATAAGCATGTTCAGAAGAGCAAAAAGGCATATTAGAAGTGGTTAAGCAGTAGAAATAGAAGTAGAAACAAAATGAAAGGGAGGATTATAGTGAAAACTAATTTGGAACAATGAATACAAAAATCTGAACCATAAAGACATTTGCTGCATATAGGACACAGAGGAGCATCTAGTTTTAGACACAACCCATTTGAGTATTGTGCCTATTCCCTAACCTAGAAAGACTGGATGAGTAGCCAAATTCCCAAGCATCCTCCACTTTTACCACATCAGGACTATATATCCAGCCTTGTCAGGTTTTACAGACAAACCTGATTTGGAAGAGGACTCTGAAAGACCAGTTCCACTTTCTGATGACTCAGCCTCACTGTCCAAGAGATACTGGTCTAGATTTGGGCACTGTTTCCCAGCTTTAGCTTCATATAGATACATTCATACAAAAGAGATAATCTGACTCATTCTCAACAGTCCTATTAAGCACTAAGTCCTACAGTGGAACCCAATGGGTAGAGTCGAGATACTTCAGTAAGTCTCTGTTTTGTTTGCCAGCCTGAATTTCAACATGTTGCTTTGTCTACTTTGATTCTTTACTGTGATTATTAGTCAAGATACTTTATCACCACTTCTGAGTGACACTTTTTTAATAAACAAGAATGTTTCTTTACCTAGATCTGAGTGGTATGCACACACACCTCTCAATATCCTTTCTCTTTTGGCAGCTAACACCTTTTCAGTAAAACTGTCCTCGGACTTTCATAATCCCACCTGTCTACACCAAGGAAAGTCAGAATGTCTAGAAAATTACATTCCCTCTTATCCTGAATAACCCACCACTGAAGGGATACATAAACCCAATCTCTAATTCTTTGGTTTTCCTGGTACTATAACTTCGTGTGACACAACTTACATTCCAGGGAGTAATAGAAAATTTACAGTTCTCTTTGGTGGATTTTGTGTCGCTTTCTTACCTTCTTTGCTTCTCCTTTTCCTTTTCTGATTCCCTGTAAGAGTACTTCTTTAAAAACCACTTGCCAATGAAGTTCACTTTGGATTCTACTTCCAGGAAATGCAACGGAAGGCATCCCCTTCCTCCAAAGGTGGCCAAACCTGCAGTCTCTTTGTAGTGGTCTGCCTAAGTAAGCAGGCTTAGTTATACATGAGGCTTTTCCCCTCAGCACCTACAGAAGCCTGGCATGCCAAGAAAGTGCAAGCAGCTTTGATTCCACAACTCTGGCTATTCCTCTTCCTCAGGAAAAGCCAGAGCCCTTGGGAGGCCACATTAACCCTCATGCAGGGATGCATCCCTGCCCCCATTTGAAGTTCTAAGGTTTGTGCCATTGACTCCTCTATTTAAAGTTTGTTCCTGGAAGACTGATTCATCACCTTCATGTTACTACTATGTATTGATAATAAGGTCCATAAATTTTATTATTCCTTCTCATTAAATACCTGAGAAAGAAAAAAAAAGAAGAAGAAGAAGAACAGGTAAAGAGTTTATTGTCCTGTCGGGGAATCTGGCTCTTCAAGAATCAGTTACTCACTTGTAATACTTTATTTTTCAGAGTTGTGCTGCATGACAGTAAAATCATGAAATGGAAAACTTAGCAACAACTACCTCTCATTAGAAGCTGGAAAAAGCAATGAAAAGGCAAAGAGGAAGAACTGAGCTGTAACTCAGCTAAGCAGGCCCTCCCTTCAGATTCATGTCTGTCGTCTATGCAGGGGTCACCCCTCTACATCTTCCAAAAGTAGAAACAGCCTTAATTCTTTTCTCTTCTGTGTCCCTACAACCACTCCTGGACTCTTGAGAGCAACCAGCTGCTAATTATAGTGCTTAGTGCTAACAAGACCATTGTCTCTATTATCTCTTTATTTCTAATATCAGTGAACTATTCTCACAGTGATTGTCTGCACCAGTGATGATGGATCTTTTAAAGTTTTAATGATACACAAGGCCTGCTCTCCACACACGCCTAGGTTGGCCACACTGGCATGTATTCACCATGAATGTAATAGAGAGAAGGGGATTTATAAGGTACTATCTTTATCTTTAAAGTATTAATGACTAAGGGATAAAAAGAATGGAAAAGATGAAATAATTGAGTCAGAGGCAGGTAAAGATCATAATCTCTGCCCTTAAGCTTCTCCCCTTTCTATTCATGGGATAATACATATATCACATTAGAAAAAGTGTATCACTGGGTGCACTTGAGACCATAATGTTAAGTGAAGTAAAATAAAATCAGACAATAGGAAAAAAAAGAGAGGAAAAAGTTATTTTAACCCAGCATGGACGTATATCTAAATGTGAACCTTGATTTAGTGTAATTGCTATATGTATTTTAAATGTTTTTGGCCTGTTAGTCTGGCTACTAATTTGTATTTATAATAATTAAATTTATAAGAACTTATAAGATAAAAAAGAGGGAAAGGAAAGGTGGAAAAATAATTGAGATGTGTTATGTGCAGCAGCCAGTTCCCCACAATGAATATAATCGTTATGCACTGCAAACATGTACTAATAAAGGTAAGAAAAGAAAGGAAATGGGTATCGTGCTGAGAAGGCACTGGGTCCCCCACACACCACCGTGGTGTGAGCATTCATCACTAGTTTAGGCACTATTTCAATGTGTATTCATAATAACAAAAATATGCTTCTTTCATACAGAAATTGCTTTTGTGGGAGATTCACAGTAGATGAAACAAATGGATAGCCATCTTGCGATGTCTCTGGGCATACAGGAGAATAATTATACAAGGAAGGAGAGAACCAGGCACAGCAGAAATATATGTCCACTGGGACGGGTAAAGTGCTGGGGGTGGCCCAGGAGCAAGAGAGATAAAAGAGGAGGGTGAGGCAACAGATGTAGCATCTAAAATGTGTCTACCTAAGTGAATAAACTCCACAGATTTACATGCTAAGCTGAAGAAGCAGACAGAAAAGAGTATATGATTTTTTTATGCAAAGTACAAAATTGGACGAAGCCAACCTAGTCTATTCAAAGTGAAGATAACAGTTGCCCCTTTTATAAGATATGCAAGGCCTGGAAAGGACAATGGCACTTTGCTAGCCATACTCTGTTTCTTAATTGAGGCTCCAATTGTCTGAGTTTATTCTGTTTATAAACTTTCAGCATGCACAACACTAAATTTACTCATTATAGTAAGTGTAATCTTAAGAATATAGTTCCAACACCAAGTGTAGTCTTAGGAATACATTTATAATATTGTTATCAACTTCAAAATAACTACAGGTCAATGAGTCTGGTATAAGTTGGCACATGTTACACAAACCCAATGTTCTGTAATTACGAATTCATACATACATGTTCAAGCTTATGAGATTTCATATATTTTTGAATTTTCATTTCTGTCTTTCCAACTGATCATGGGGCAAAGTCAGTGAAGATGCTCTTGAGATCCTGGTATTAAAGGAAAACTGCAGCAAATGGAAGCCAGACAATTGTTTCATCCTACAATAGCAGACCTCAGCCTGTGGAGGTTCCCATGAGCCTGATTCTATAGGATGCTATGTAGCTACATTACTTTTTGCCATGAATGCTAAGGAGAACTGAATGTATTAGATGCTCTTGTCCTGCTTATTAGAACCAGGCCTACACTCCAGGCCCAGCATTTCAGAGACACCAGTGTCCTCCTCCCCCACCATGTTTATAAACTTGGCTGGGCCCAAGGTTCAGCTTTGCGTCGTAAGCAGGCTCAGTCTCGTCATCACTGGGTTTCCTCTGCACAGTACACCAGCTGGTGCTAAGCAAAGCACTTTCACCTTCTTGATGGAAATGTATTTCCAATGGAAAGAATGAGAGCTCTCTAATTTAGATTCTTCTACATTTACACATTTAGTATACAAAGAATTGTAGAAATGTAGAAAGCTCCACAGACCCCAGTAGTGAAAGAATTCACTTATGTGTATCTCACTCAAGTTCCTTATCTATAAAATGAGATTTTACATAAATGAGGGTAAGTAGTGTGAAGGCTCTTCTATGGATTGTGTTGTCATTATTATTCATGCTATTATCATCATTAGCATTTTACTATTAGCCCCCAAATTTTGCTAAGCACATAGTACCTACAAAGTACATCTTACATTCAATTAAGTAACCTTTAATTTATGTTTCAACATTTAAAACAATGGGTTAAACCAACCTTTGTTTTAAAGATTAAGAAACTAAAATTCCAAAGAAGGAGTTTACTTAAGATCATATGGAAAAGAAGGAAAAAATGGAAATAAAGCTTCTGTAAATGGAAAGGGGATGAAGGGGTGCAGGGAGGGTATGGGAATAGGAAATAAAGAAGTTACATCATGTACAGGGGTACAAATTTTCTGTGAAGAATGTGATCATTATGTATACCTAAAATGTAGCAAAAAGATCTGATTGGAAAAAAGATCATATGGCATCTCTTAATTAAACTTATAGATTTCATGTAAAAAAGAGACTAAAGCATGACCTATTCAATCAAATAATATGAGCTGAATTCCAACCTGTACTTTTATCTTTCAAAACATTTGTATTGAAATAAGTAGATTATATGAATTAGGGGACTAGGCTGGGGAATGCCAGAAGGTTTAGTATGGCCCTGTCCCTACCTCCTCTGCTTCTTAACTTTACACATTCTTCTGATAACTTAGCCACTTTAAGGTGGCATGTTGCTGACCAATTCTGACAAACACACCGTCCACTGATAGATAGTCTAGTACCATCAGTGGCATTGTCAAGGGCATCTCGGCTACCAGAGGCCACTTCTCGATTTTCTGGACAATCATGTATCCCAGCAGTACATAGGTGATTGTTTTAGAGAAAGGTCTTTTGTCCTTAAATTCCCTAAAATCAGAGAAAAAAGGGTCAAAACTGGAAGAAAAATAAATTCGTTCCATTGAGTATTCATAAATACAAAAGAAAAAACATCATGATCTTTCAAGAAATCATTAGTGACTGCCTTTCCTGTACTATTGAACCAGGCAGTGGGTTATAAATGTGGAGGAGGTTGGTTCCAAGCCTCTGAAGACTCGCTGTACTGAGAAGCTGATAATTAATTAAGTGCTAATCTAATGAGGAGAAGCAAAAAGGATAAAACTTCAAGAGATTTATACAAAATGCATCACACAGTTTATATTTGTACATTTAATCCTAATGCTTGACTGCCAGGATGTCTTTGAGATTCTAATGAGAGCTCTGATCCTTCTCAGAAATAGATAAACATGCACTGTAACACACACATTTATATTTAAAGACAGGACCTTGTTCAAGCCTAGATCAAGAAGATGTGCCGCAGTAAAAGCAGATGTTTGTTTGGACTCAAAAGTTGCAATTTTCCATTTATCGTTCTGGATTAGAATCAGTTGCCGAGGATGGCGTTCATGATTAGGGAACCCCATGAAAGCCCAGAGGTACCAAGTCTGCCTCAGGGACTAGAAGCAAAATAAGAGTTAAACCGACATATGAAGAACATGGATTTAAATATTAAATTAAATGTATATATTTACACATTTAAATCCATTTTCTTTTAAAAATCAGGATGTATTTATAAACAAGCAACAATAAAAATATCAAACTATTTCAAAAATATGAAAATTAAGGGGAAACCAATGAGAGCATATCTATGACAATTTGTAAAAAAGGAAAAAGTAAGTATATTTTATAAGTATGATAACAGGTTTATACATATATGTCGAATTTGCTTAAAAAGGGTATTCAAGAAAATTTACAGCAGTTACTATAGCAGAAAGGGAGATGACAGAACACTTACCATCTTTCACTTTTTTAATATATATGAATGTTTACCTAGAATACACAGTATCCAAGAGCAGGAGAAACAGCACGGACATTACAGTTAGGACTGATGCACAAAGAATCCAACCATGCTCGTGCTTAGCCCACTGTGACAGAAACAAACGTCCCTCAGGGCACAGCCCCAGCGCTTCATGTTTCCTAGGAATAGCTCCTAACCCAAGGATTTGGCGCCACTGCCTTATTAAGAACCTGCCTCCAGGAGAAACTAGCCAGGCAGTATGGAGGCAGGGAGGGGGTACCGAGGAAGGGGAGGAAGCCGGGCCGGAGGGCAAGGACGGGCCGTCTGGGCCTCTGTCGGATTTTGCAGAAAACTCAGAAGTGTAAATTTCACCTCGGTTTGCCTTGTGTGGAGACCAAAGAGCTTGACTTTTTCATTTTCACATCAGTCATTCACAGGCTGTCCGTGTCATCTCTGCCTGAGTGGAGGTGACAAGGAAGAATGCTTAGATATTCCCAGTGCCCTACTGAGCCCGGTGGCTCCGGTAGCCCAGACAATCCTTAGAAGGCCGCAGGTATGAGCTGTTGGCAACAAAGAAGCTGAGGATTTGTGCACAGATGATAAAAGGGATCTTCTGGGACCTAGATTAGGTGTGAATCGCACCCATATTCAGTGGGTTGTTTTCATGCATCCAACATGTATGTACAGGGTGTCTAGGACAGAACTCTCCAACACGGTAGGTACTGCTCACATGCGGAAACTGATGATTTGAAAAGGCGCTAGTCTAAAAAACTGTGATGTCAAGTAAAATAGATACTGATTCTGAAGTAAGAAAGAATGCAAATCCACAATCTTCTTATACTGAAAAAAACTTGAAATGATATCAGTTATATATAACAGATTAAAGAAAATGCATCATTAAAATTAGGTTTCAGGTAAAAGTACACTTTTTATTTCCTTGAATAGCATTCAAACTCATTTCAGCCAGTAAAGTCCAAGCAATTTGGAAAACCAAGTTTTCTTTTTACCTTTTAATGTGGTTTCTAAAAGTTTTGAATTACATATATGGTTCATATTAAAATTTTATCAAATAACCCTGATCTATAGCATGTCTGACTCTGCAGTAACCGATGGGCAACACTACAGTGACCCAAAGGAGACACGGTCCTGGTCTCACTACGTTTATAGTTTGACTGTGACTCACAGACAAGTAAACAAAGAAATAGACTGTTATCATTTAACATATGATGGTGGAATAACAAAGGAAGTATGAATAACAAGACTACAAGATGGTGAGCAACAAGGGCAGGTCTACATCAAAGAAATTCAGCAGGAAAAATGTCTCTGACGAAAACTCTTGCTCCAGGGACATAGCTCAGCGACTCAGTGCCTGCCTGACCAGCACAAGGTTTTGAGTTTGATTCCTGGCACCAAGAAAATAAAATCTTTTAAACCCAAAGACAGAGACAGAGAGTAAACTGTGACTGAGGGAGGGAAAGGGCTGGGGAGAGATGGGGGTATTGAAACGTTGACTATTTCAAATCAGAGGACATCAGATGATAAGGAAAAAAGCACTTAAGTGATGCTTTAGTTTTTTATTATGGTATAAATGGTGAAAATAACATAAAACTCATCTTGACTGCAGACATTTAATAGCATATATTATTGACTTCTATAAAAAAGATATTTGAAGACTGACGAATAAAATATATTTTCCCTGAATAAAATTCAGATTCGCTTCAGCCAGTAAAGTCCAAACAACTTAGAAAACTAAAGCTTAGAGAAGACCTAATTTCTGCATTTATACTAAGATGAAAAAATGTAAATTATCAGAATCTACCTTAATACATCTGCAACAACTTATTTATTTTTCTGGTTGGTAATTTTAAAGTGATGTTAACTACTCATTGCAAACATGTAAAAGTCTTAAATGGCTTTTAAGGAAAAGGAGTAAAGAAGAACTATCTTTCTGTATTGAGATGAATTTTCTAACTAACACTAAAAAAGTTAACACATAATCTCTTAAAATGAAAACTTGCTCTGAAAATCATAGTTTTGGTATATTCTATCAAATGTTTAATAATACATAGATATTTCTATAAAATTGTTTCTCAAAGAACTATAATTTCTTCATATTATTCTACCAAAATTATTACTAATATGACCCAAAATTGTGATTCTTAAAAAACTATCCTATTTCATATTTCAGTTGAAATGTATGGAAATATAGAGGTATGATTGGTTTAACAGTTTCTATTTTGACTCAGAAAATTGCTACAACTTCAGAGTTAATACCCTGTGGCACATTTAGAATTAAAATCCTAAGGAGAGGAGAAATTTTTCAAGATTGATACTTTCTTCTCACTGAGAGATAGGTAAGCAGAATTATTTCTCATAAGAAAATATATAAGGGTCTGACTCATTTAAAAGTGATTTCAGCAATATGCATATTTTTTAGCATGTGGTCTATTTCATTAAAAAATATTTAATGAGTCAAGGTCCCTTGTTAATTGCTGTAGCTATGGATGAGAAGTCGCTGTGATTCCTGAGCTTCACAGGGAGCTCTGGGGCGGAAAGCAAGGTGACACCCTGTGCTGAAAGCTGGGGTGAAGTGTCCTTGGGATGCCTGGGGAGGAACACGGGAAGACTGTTGTCTCTGAAAGAAGCAAATCAGAAAAGGCTGCAGTGAGAAAGTGAGACTTATTTGGACCATGACATAAAAATAAAGCTTTTATAAATGCAAGTAAAAGAAAAGCATTCTGGAAAAGTGAATATTATGGCAAAAGCTACAGAGGTGTGAAATTGTCTAGAAGAGTCATTAAATATTAAGCTTAGACCATAGTAAGCAGTCCCATGTATCTAGAGCCTTAGAATATGAAAAGTGACAGGTCGCTTTGGATCAAAATGCTGCAAGCAGGCATTTAAAATTCATTACTTACTTTTTTCTTTTTCTTTTAAAAATGAGTTAGCAGATTTTAGTGCAATTTTCTCAATCACATTAGACGAAGAGCAAATAAGCAGCAGAACTTTTTCTAACCTTTTTGATTCCCAATTCCATCCCCAGCAATTTATAAACTTTATGTTATCTTTTTTTTCTTCTTCGCTCTTTCATTAGGATGATTATTGATTTTTGAACAGTTTTAATGTGGCTCTTTCAAGCATTCTAAATCATCCTGACAGCAGCTCTGTAAATAGATCAATGTCTGCTTTTAAAATTTGATGTCTCCTCTCCAAACAAACCATTATTTTGGCCAGATAGAAGAATTCTTCATGTTTGGCAAGGTATCGCTTAATTAGTCTCTGAAGGACTGAGGTAGTATCATTGTTAAGTCATGTTGGACTTCATTAACGGTCACGTGTTTATTGAAGTAGCTCTGCTGCACAGTAAACAAAGGAGTGGGAGATTCCGGAGCTTGTACAGAATCCTGTCAACTACCACCTGAATTTAAGGAGAAAGCAAGAGTACTGGTCACTGTTCCTATAAGTCACTCTCAACTTCAGGTTTCAGCAACCTAAAATGAACAACTGCACCGATGTAGAAAAGGTATTGTGAGAGGCGGTTTAGTTATTTGGCTTATAAACAGGTGAGTGGTGGGAACAGAAACATTAACTCACCACAAGTGTTGATGAGAACAAATCCCTGTCACTACTACCCTGACTTTCTCTTAGTGCTCCTTTTCTGTCTCATTTTTTAGACTTACTTTATCAGAGCCTTTGAGTCCCAATTGTCTCTCTGCTCTTGGTATAGTAAGGTTTGAGAAACATGCTAAGCCTCATAGATAAAGGTCCTGTGCCTTACCTAGATGACTATTAGGAGATCAGGCTTTTCCTGCCAAAGGGAGAGGCATTCTATCTCTTCTCTGCTGGCCTCCTCAAGAGGGCAAATATCAATAAACATCTGGTGGTTTTAATTTAAATAGGGAGTACTACTAATTTTTTTTTTAGTACAGGTGATTTCACTGATTTTAAAAAAAAAGTAGTTTTAGGGACCCTTACAGATTTGATGGCAACTTTTGACTGAACAGATTAGTAAGGGAGCTAAAAGCCACAGATTCCTAGGGGTTATATGACTGCGAGGCAAGGGGCAGACTGGCACCAGTGAGGGCACACAGTCCTGCCACATCCACTTCCTCGGACAACTCCAGCTGGCTGCCACTGGCACTGGAGAGATCAGGACTGAGGGTTACCCTCACTGCAGTGGCAAAATAAGCAAGGTTTGATAGGGACAGCTTTTGCTGCCTTGCTGCTTTTCAGATTGGGAAGCTCCATGTTGATTTTGATTTCCCCCACCCCTTGGCATGCATACTTAAAAGCTAGAAGATCTTTGACTCTGATGGTTGACTCCAAACGTGCATCACCTAATATTTTTTCCTACCTCCTTGCGTGGCCGGAGCACCCTCTGAGAATGGGGAAAGTGTTGCTGGAGAAAAGTATAAATTACAACGCAATCCTTTAGTTAGACCTATTCTATAAAATTGAAGAAAGATGATCAGACACCTCTAGGTCCAGACGCTTTTTGTTTTGAGATATAGGGCCTTAAACTTGGTTTTAGAATAAGGAGGGATAGCAAACAAATGTCCCTTCAGGCAATCTACAGATTTTTTTCTCCTGCTACCTCTAATTGTTCTTAATTATAAGTCTGTAGTACTAACAGGAAAAAGAAACTCAAAGTAGTTTAAGATATTGAAAAATACTGCTGTGACTTACATAAAAAAGGAATGTTAACTGATGACCTTTCAGAAAAGTTCTAACTGATTAGTTTATTTGTAGTTATAAACCTAAAACCATAAAAAAGATTATTATAATCCAGCATGGCCATCTAAAAGGGCATTCTGATGAAATGTAATTGTTTTACCTGTTCCATGTGTTCTCTTGTCTGCACATCTGCCTATTAATCTCTTTTTATAACTGGTTAAAGCACCTGTATCTGCTTCACTAAAGATTTTTTTGAACTCATATCAATTTTTTTTTTTCAGTTTTGTTTTTGCCCTTGTAAACTTCTGGTTCTGTTTTGGGTTTCCAGGAAAAACTGGTTGCACAGGTTTAATGGATCAGCCAAGCTCACTTAGGGCATTGCAGTCTGATAGTTCTGAGGCTTGAAGGGGCTTATGGTAGAAACCCTAGGGCTTGGCAACATCAGGTTGTGGATGTGTGTGTTTCAGTGCTTTAACATTCAGGTATAATTTCTTTTTAAATTGACTTGTAGTCAATTAGACACTCATGATATTGTTGCAGGCAGCTGAGTTAGTTAGAAATACTACAGGCAGTGAGACAGGGCTGGGTGCTGCAAGGAGCCAGTGCAGAAGCCCAGATACCTTGCAACTATGGGGAAGACAGACACCTCCTGCTGTGGGCCAGACTTCAGGACAAAAGATCAAGCAGAGGCATCCATATCCTAAGGACTGATATTCTAAATAGTTTCCTGCCACTCTGAGGAAGTCAGGAGTCACCATTGCAACCCCCTAGAAGAGTCACAGCTCTCTAAGAATGCTCACCTTTATGTGTCTCACTTCCCCATTTGTCCCTATCCAATTTTACCTGAACTATTAATCTCATTAGCTAACAACAGTTCTGTCCTACGTTATGCCCATCTGTCTTCTGAATTCCCAGTTTTCCCTGCCTTGAACCCATGATTTTGCTCCATAAAAGTCTCTAGGAAAAGACAGAGTCCTTGGCAACCCACTCAGGACCCCTTCTGCCTCTCTCGGACAGAAGCTTTCTTTCTCTCAATAAATATATTCTACTTTTAACCTCTGTTCTTCCTAAAATTCATTCTTAGATTTTAGAGGACACAAACTCATATCCGTCATAGTAGATTGGGAGTTTCGTTCCCCTATAGCAATATTAGCTCAAATTTTGTTCACCAGACTTAAGAATGAGCTAATTTAACTAATTCATGAATGAAATAATTTAGCTAAGTTTACCTAAGTTGGTAAGAGTAATGATGTCTTTATAATTGGTGACAAGTTTTCATCCAAGTTGTCAGCTAATTGAAATAATATTTACCTTAAATATTGGTTTTTAAACAGTGTCCATTGTCTTCCATGTGCAATAATTTAAGTTTTTCCTTAAAGATAATATATACCTTAAAAATGTTAACTAGGCTATGCTTTGGTTCTCTTGAGCCATCTAAAATAACTATAAAGATGATTAAATAAGTAAAGATAGATAGAATTAATGCTTATAAATGTTTGCCATAACATCTAAGTCATCAGATGCTAAATATCACATTAAGTATTCTTGGCTTCTTAAGGCTTATAAAAATAATGTGTCTGTTTTATTAAATATATCAATATATACAAAGATTGACAATTGCTTTCTTACACTGACTAGATTAAATTTCTAACATTTAATATTGCATTAATTCTTGTTTAATTCTCCTATATGCGGAGCACTCCAACTTGAGAAACTACTGGATAAAACTTCCCTCTGCAGCTAAAAAAGTGACACCTGAACAAATTCGCTTCAGTTTTCTCCACCGATTGGTGACTTCTCCAGGTTTTTCCAGAGTCTCACTGTGGCACACCCAACAAGCGCTATTTAAATATTATCTACATATTAGTTTGATATATGATTAAATTGACTATAACTAAAAGTTTAAAAGTTTTCTATGGGTTAAAGCAACAAGGTTTTCTTAAGATATTAAAATATTCTTGATTAAACTTACAAAAGCAGTTAAAAACAAGGGTTTCAGTATTTTACTGGGACCATCTTTTGTGTATTCCACTGTTAGTCCTAATGTTTCTGAAAAAACTGAACTTTAAGAGTTAACAAATATTTAAATGGTAACTTGTAAAATGTTTGCAATAATAAGTTTGTGATTGAGTAGATGAACAGCTATTATCTTAGTTTATGACACATCCTATATATTTGTGACTAGAGACAAAATATGCTGTGATATAAGCTTGAAAGCTAAGTTCATAGGGTTAAGTGTATAAATTTAATAGACATGAAGTAACTAATAAGTGTTTTTTATACATTACATTTAGATTTTAGACATAAAATTATCAAAATTTTTGGCGCCTCTTTAAATTTGGTTCTTCCATGTTATATAAATTAGATTTACTTGTGTATGAGGTAATAAGTTTATTTTCAGTCAGTGACTTTTTCTTTTGAACTTGTTAGTGGTCTAAAGACATTTTTTTCTTTAAATTTTTGTCAGTATAGATAAACCATGTAAAACTGCTACAGGCTATGATGCTAATTAGTGCTCGCCTCATGGTATATTAAATGCATTTGTGTCTCTCAAATACACAGGACTTCAAGGACGCAAAACCTGAGAAAATGTCATGCTGGTGACCCCCAGGTGAAAATTGCTTACAATGATACACTTTTTCAAGCTTGGGTTTATGTGACTATCATAAAATTATATTGAAACAGTTGGCTGTACCTAAACATTATGTAAACCAGAAAGTGTCAGTCTAATAATTACTGATTGGACATTACTAAATTTCATCTGTAAACAAGTGCGATGTATTCTATTTTGTTGTCCTGCCTGGCAAGCACAAGGTTGTGAGTTTGATCTCCAGTACCAAAAAAAAAAAAAAAAACCCTAAAAAAAGCACTTTGTTGAAAGTAGCAAATTTAAATGAGTTATTATTGTTATAATTTGATGAAGGTAATCAGTTAATAAAATGAAATTTTAAATGTATTCCAGACATAATAGGAAGAACCCAATTATTATAGACAGCTAAGTAGAAATATCTAAGATGTCAGGCTGGGCTAGGCTGGTAGAAATAGTATAAGCAGTCAGTGCAGAAGATGAAACCATGTTACAAGTGTGGCTGAAGGTGCATCCATTGAAGGCCAGGCCTCAAGAAAAAGATGGAATGGCCAGGCCTGCATGCCTCCCCAAGAAGCAGTATACTATAATTTGTATTACCTGATCCTATAAAGTCTCAATAGACATCAGTCACCCCGGTGGGTGACCAGGACCTCCTAATTCACCTCTTCCTATAAAGGTCTTTCCATGTTCGCTTGCTACATGCCATGCTGGCTTCCCCACCATATCAGTATTACCTAAATGAGTACATTTATAATCTTATTGGTTGATATCCACATTAGATCTACCTCAGGATTTTGTACCCAACTTATCATATTCTTCTATAAAACTTCCTTTGAGAAGTGGGCTCACTGGCAGCCCATTTTCAGGTGCCTCCCATCTCTCAGAAGCTATCTTTCTCAACTGCTCCTTAGAATTAATTATTCAATTCTGGGATACACAAACTCGGCATATCTGACATCTAGCAGGTTGGAAGTTACATTTATTTCCTCTCTATTATAATGATTCTAGTATAGTAATGTCATCATAATTGTTATACTAAAATGCTAGGTGTGCTCCATTAAAACAACCATAATTGATAAGATCAGGCAAGATCAGGATCGTTCAGGGTGATATGGCCGTAGACAATGGGTAATATTATTTATTTATTTACTTATTTATTTATCTATTTAAAGAGAAACAAAAGCATGTAAAGGGTAGAGGTAATACAGAATCCCCCCCCCCAAAAAAAGATAAACAATAAGAAATCACTAGTTAATTTTTTTTTTTTTTGCAATACCAGGGATTGATTAGAGAACAAGTCTTTTTCAACTTGACCTTAACCACTCAGCATATAACCAAAAAAATACATTAAAAATAATATTAATAAACCCAAAGCTAGGTTAAATATAAGAACAGGGCCCCATGCACTACACTAACTGCTGGTAGCAGTCTTTACGCCTATAACTTTTCGCTATTAAGGTTTAACAAGGCTGCACGAACACAGTAACAGCTATAGTGAGAGTCTTTCAATCCTCAGCTAAAAGTCTCAAAACTGCAGAGTCTTAGATCTCCTTCTGGCCAAACCTGAGGAAACTGTACACTCATAAATAAAACTTAACTTGTTGTCTTTTTGAAAAATCAAACTTACAGGTAACTTCCATGAAAGGGAGGGCTAGAATCTACCTGGCTACAATTCTTACTCCAGTCCCAACAGAGTTTGGCTCCTTCCTTTCCCAATTTGTCTTTTCATTCAAGTTCTAGTGTTTGGGTCATGTGTTCTTAATCTCTTAATAAAATTTATTTTTTCTTGTGCTCGCTTCAGCAGCACATATACTAAAATTTACTTCTTGTCCTCTAGAAGTTGTCAAACTCCAAATGGTCCTACAGCCACAGCCGGTGATGAATGTGTGAGAGTCTCTCTCTACTGGGGTCTGCTAGACCAACCCTATGAAAAGAATCCATGATCGCCCCCTTCTGTTCAAACTCTCCTCAGCAATAAGAAGCTAGAAGCTAGTTTAGGGATACTTCTTCAGAGAGGGAATATAAAGAGCAGTATATTCATTTAACTTATAAATAGACAGATTTCAATAGACAGAGGCCACAGTGGAGTTAAGATCATCAGCCACACTGATAGAAATTAATATAAAAACAGGCACTAAAACGGAAGCTTTGACAAAGGGTGGAATTTCTCAGGCAACAGAAATTGCAGCCCCTCCCTATGTTCAGGGCTGAATTATAGCCATTCTTACCTTCAGGCCTAAGTTTCAAGAAATAGAAGAATGAAGAAAAAGTAAGTTTTTTAAAAAAATGGTTTCCTTTGAGCTTTGTGCACCGAGTAACTGCTTTAAGGAGCCTACATTCCACTTGGTGGTTTTAAAGCCATAGGCCACCAGTGATGGGTGGCCACTATACAGCTGAGCAATCCCTGAGCTTGGCTTATCCATAAAAAGCTCTGGACCAAGGAGCCAATAGCATCTCACTCTGCACACCTCTCAACTTGAACTATTTTCCTCTTACTTCTAATAAACACTCCTTTTGTCTGCAGTTTCATTCTTCAACATCATGAGGCAATGGCCTGGTCTTACCTGGTGTGCATGGAGCTTACTGTCTCAGTAAGAGCTCTTTTGCTAAGAAAAGCCTGCTCTGAATTCCCTTCTCCTCTTTATGGAAATAAAAAGACTTACAGTCAAGAAAACTAGATTCTACTGGCACCTTTGTTTAACTAACTGTTCTTAGGCAAAAATTAGTTAATGTTCTGAAGGTATTCCCCTTGCTATAAATCTGGGGGTGATACATCATTGCAGGCTTATTGCCAGGAATGAGATAATAAACAGAACAGTTCTGTGTAAAGTGTGCAGCTATTTATAAATGCAAGGTATTACATGTATAAATAATGCAAAGTATTACATATATACAGTACAGCACAGCTCCCTCACGTAAACGCCACTCAGGGTCTCACCTTTACCATGTGGTGTTTGGCCAATCAAGGGTCTTAAAATGCAGTACTTCTGTAAGTAAACCTTGGACCAGAGTCACAATTTCATCTGTCATTACAAGGAAGCTAACAGCAGGATTAAATTATTTTAGACATTGATGAGCCCAACAATATTTTTTGCTTTCAAGTTGCTAGACATTCTCAATTTAGTACCATGAAAAGAGTTACAGCTGGATTTTATGTGGCTGGTGTATGGGTTCAAATACACCATCTGCCACATGTATTCAGGGTGAATGAATTTTCTGTTGGTCTTAATTCTATTGACATTTTTAGAGTTTAGGAGCCAAACTAAAGCTTTCTAATAAAAGGTGGCATATTTCATATTTGAAAATATTAAAATAAGAGTAGTCCTTATTATTCTAAAGATAATATGTCATCTTCTTGAGAAAAAATATTTAAAGAAATTTTTGTACACAAAATAATTCTGGGCAATTTTTTTAAGACATACATTCTTCAAATATTAAGATCAATCATGGTATAAAGGGGTAATTAATGCTTCAAAAAATCACACTTTGTTCATGTGTCAGAATAAAGAAAGGTAGATTGATTAAACCACAAGAAGAAAAAGCTATTCTTAAAGGGCAGATTAAAATTTTATAATCCATGCAGATTTGAAGGGGTGAATTAGATCTTAAAGTTTAAGATAGAGTGAAATAAGACAAAAAATATATACTCAGGTTTAACTAATGTTTAAAAGGATATTGGGAAGAAAACTTGCTTAACTATCAAAATCTTGGAAATGCTAACCAGAGCCCAATGAAATTTCACAGAGAGAGAGAGAGAGAGAGAGAGAGAGAGAGAGAGAGAGACAGAGAGAGAGAAATCACTGTAGCAAATTACTGCCTCCACCAGAGGGATTAAGGATCCAGAGTCTAATGAAGCAGTGACCTCGAAAAACAGCAATAGCAACTGGCAGACCACTCCTTACAGACTGAAGGATTTCTAAAGAGTGTTCCAGAAAGTCAGAGCAGACTTAGGAGAAGTTGTGAAAAATAACACAAATGAAAACACAGCAGAGGAACAGGCTTAAAATGACATAGTTATTGTATAACTGAGTACAGTCATACCCATAAACACCTCCTCAAACAGGCAGAAACAAGCTATGGGTCCCCACTGGCATATTTGGCTCCCTAGGATTAAACCAGAAACAAAGCAACATTCTATATTCTATTGAGCTTTGCTTTTATTTTCAGCAAAACCTATTCCTAGCCTCACAGAAGAAAAATATCTACTTTCTCATTATAAAAAATGCTAAATTTTAAACAGTAAAAGTTCACTTATCCTCAAAAGACAAAATTTAAGAGTTCTACTACTGAGATGCTATAATCACAAAACCAATAAACAGCTCACCTTTATGTGAATCAGAGGATTCATAGAAATTGGTATAGATCTGGCCAAAAAAATAAACTTGATTTGGAGTTGAATGAAGCACACAATAAAATAAACATGTTTGCAGAAGAAAAGCACTCTAACCAAGGTTTTCACAAGATAAAAAAGTCAGAACAAATGTACCTATTTTTTCCCTTTAGAGTTGAAAAAGTTTGAGAATAGCCATTGTTTGAAAGAAGCAAAATTTACCTGGATAGTACAAGAAAAGCAAGTGGGAAAATCCTCTCTGGGTCTTTCAGGCGTCTCGGAATTTCATTCTCAGCATAGCTTCTCAGCATAGTGGTTGAATATTGAACAGAAGCATAGCTGTTAGAATAGATTTAATAATGTTAAAGAAATAACGTACAAAAAATGTTCTTTTTGTTAGGATACAAGATTCAGCATTACACCGTGAGATTCTAGAGTTGCTTTTAAAAGTAAAGTAAGTGATAACAGTGAAGTAGATTCTAACTCTGATGTTTTTCCACAGATATAGTTGGGTTATTATGTTTTGTTTCTTTTCAGGAAAAAGCCTGCCAGATTAAGGTATAAACGAGGTAATCATGTCTAATATTAGAAGATGTGCCGTACACTGCGTGTGATGTGAAGCACAGTTTCAGCACTCCAGAGGCTAAGGGTGGATGATCCAGGAGGTTCTGGGTCGTCCTGGACTGTACAGTGAATGCAAGGCCAACCTGAAGTACATGGTGACACCCCGTCTCAAAAAAGAGTAATGAGGATGATTATATTTAAGAGCTTATGTTTATTATATGTAGGAAAAAATGTTCTCAACACAAAACTCCCTCCACATGATTGTGGTACCGGTGCCTTACGGATCAGTTCATAAACACAATCTGGAAGCAGATGCCTGCCACGCCCGCCGTGTAGATGTCAGTTTTAGAGTAGGCCTGGCCCGTATGTGATACGACCTTAGCCCCTTCAGAACGTTTGGAGCAAGCAGCTTAACCTTGCTGATACTCAGTTATCTCTATTTTATCTCTATTACCATAGTGGGATATGAGTTTAACTGACAAAATTGTTGAATGAGGATATAAAAGGGCCCACAAAATCCCAAATAAATACACAAACATTATTAAAGTCTCTGCTGGTCATCATTGGTCAGTAGAGGATTTTATGGGCACCGTAGACCTAGTGACTCAAGAAAGTATAGCGTATTTTCTATCATCCTGCAAAATCCCACTTAACACTTGGTGTGGCAAGAAGTGAATGTGAGTTTTAACCAGACCAAACTGTTTACCATCTGTTCATGGAAAGATAAAACCTCTCATCCTGTATAATGGATCAATAAGGATTTCAGGCAAATGGGTTGTCTCAAATTTCAGCATCAAATGGCTATGTTTATGTGACCAAAAATTGCACACAAGGAACAAATAAAAGGAGTTCAATCAGTAAAGCAAAGCAATATAAATTTTGAAATCCTTTTCTGTATCTCTCAGAAACATTTCATTTGTTCATTTATGAAAGAAGTTAGAACAGTGAAAAATATTTTTAATGGAGTGCCAGGTAATTATTTTAAGATTCCAACTTTTAAAATACTATTTTTATCCCTGCCAACCTTAAAATCATTTCTGGTATATTTACTTTTATAATAGCCATATGGAATAAAAATTTCTGTCCAATATTTTATGTGCTATTAAGTAAAAATTGTATATTTGGAAGTGACAAACAACTGAAAGCAAAAGAAAACAGGAAACCCAAAAGAATCTATAACAACCTATAAGAATTAAAATAAATATAGTAGAAATAATGATACAAGACCATTTTTTAAATGAAACAATAAGAAATAAAATTTGATAGATAAAATAATTTGGTACAATTCACCTAACCACATTAAATACCCAGGAGTAAATCTAATGGATAAATACTGAAATTACAATGAGATCTACATAACATTTCTTAGGGGAATTATAAAACATCTAAATAAATGGATATGCAAATTTATCAATATGAAGATTTAAGCTCCAAAGATTAAAATTGTCCTCAAATTCATTTAGAGACTCTTCTTGAAAATTCCAATAAAAATTCTCAATAGGTTATTTTTAGTTAATCTAATCATAATATTTATATGAAAATTCAAAGATCAAATTATCAAGGATAATTTTCAAGATAAAGATCTACATGTATGTTAGAGCACATAATATTACCATGTATCAGGAATTATAAAGCTCTAATAAATGAGACCATGTGATATCTTACAAATATACAGAACAGACCAGTGGAACAGAATATTCTAGAGGTAGGTAAATATATTGGTGTTTGATTTAAGACAGATGATGTATTGTAAAGCAATGAGTAAAAGATGAGCTTTAGAAAACCAACAACAACAAAAAAAAACTATTCTGTCAACTACATATCTATATGAAAAATGAATTTTTCTATCTCTCAGTGCACACCAAATGATAATAACAGAAGATCTTTTATCTACATGTGAAAGACAAAACAATAATTGTTTTGGAAGGAAATTATGAGAATGTGTTTATGACTTTGAGACAGACAAATTTTTAATATAAAACAATAAATATTGATTTACTCAAAAAATAAATTTGATACACTGCTGTTTTGGTAAGGTTTCCTGTTGAGGGACAAAATACCTTGACATCCACGATTTAAAGGAGGAGAGGTTTAATTTGGGTCATAGTTTCAGAGATTTCCATCTGTGGTTGGCTAGCTCTAAGGCAGAAACACCACAGTAGAAGGACATGGAGGGACATGATGCTCAATTCATTGTGGCCTGGAAGAAGGGAGGAGGAACAACTTTAGAAATGACGGTGGCACAGACCACATATAGTACCCAAAGTTACCCCATGACCCCTCTGTGAGTATGCTTTGTAAATCTCCCAAGAATTCCCAAGTCAATCAAATTAAACAATTAAGCTTAGTCATCACAACTACATTCAAATTAAGAACTTGCATTTATCAAAATATTTCACTAAAAGCAACCCAAAGACCTGGAGATCTTTGGAAATCATATATCAAAAAAATAAGAAGAAAATGAATCAGATAGATGCTGTAATCAATAAAATGAAAAACTCACAAAATAGGAAAATTACTTGAACTGACATTTTACAAAACAGGATATCCAATTTACTAATAAGCATGAAATGGCTTTGGATTTAATTAGTCATAACAAAATGCAAATTAAAACCACACTTTGATATGACTATACACACATCAGATTTATATCAAATTTCTAAGTGCTGGCAGTAGTATACAGTTCAAGCTCTAGATAGAATTTTAAATTGCAATGATCACATTGGAAAGTCGTTTGCTTCCATATGTACTAAACACTGAGGATATTAGCATTCTATGTACTTTAATTCAGGTCCTATTTTTATAAACAATTTTATGTACCTCCCAACTTGTGCCAAGATACTATTTAAAATGGCCTCTAAAATCTTAATTCATGTACTACCAATAGTAGAATAACAGGTCCATTGTGACATGATCCTACAACTACTGTATAAGGGGGGAAGTGAAACATAATACTGCTAAAACAACAGGAATGAATAAAAAATAAAAATAATTTTAAATAAAAAACTAAAACTGTATGATTATAGTTAGGTAAACTGTATTTGAAGAACAGTCATAAAAGGGAGTCTTCCACAAAGGGCAAATATTTGGCCAATGCACATTGCTGTACAGTTTAGAGGGAATAAAAGTTGAAATTGACTAAATGTGCAACTATATATGACTTCATGAACTGGCCAGATAGGATTTGCAAGGAATATAACTAGAAAATTGGTGACAAAGGTAACTGAGGAAGAGATATGTGGGTAGACCTCTGGATGAGTGAAGGATGCAAAGGCATTTGCGTCCTATGTTAATGCTCGCTTCTGTGACCTCAATAGAAGAGGATTGTTGTAGCCAGGGGTTACAAGGAGAACAATTACATACAGGACACATAATGGTCACCATCGGAGTCAAATATAAAGAAAGTGTAGGAAATCTGTCCACTAAAGACCTAGAAAATCCAGCCAAAGGTCTGTACCCACGGCAATAACCTGCCTGAGTTCAGCTGAAAACCTAGCAACCATGACAATGACTCATACAGGTCTATTGCATGAATCTGCACTGGGAGGGTCCAGAGGTCAATAGTGGAAGCTAGAAAGTTTATGCCAGTGGGGTGAAAGATCTGTATCAGCAGACTGAGCATTCTGTACTGGAGCCAAGAAGTGACACTCAAAATAAGGACCAGGGCTCCCCAGAAAAGGACCACAAATATCCTTGGAGACAATGACATCCCAAGCTCCTCCAATGATGAGAAGAGCTGAGTACATACCAGGAAGCCGGCATGACAAACTTCTCCTGGAGATTAAACAGCAAACACCTTTCCCTCCAGAGCCAGGAAGTGGTGCTCAAAGCAAGGACCAGAGCTCCTCCAAAATGAACCACAGCCATTCTCAGGCACAAGGTCTCGAGCTTTTCCAATGATAACAGCCAAGTTCATATCAGGGAAGTCAGCATGACAAGATCCTCCAGAAGAACCAATGGCTGCAAACAACAACACTTAGGAAAACCCACAATGCTACTCTTCCTCTCCAGGTCCCCTTTTAATGCTGGAAACAGTCCTCTGGTGAGCCATCCATGCTCAGCGCCACACTGACTCAGTTCATCTGGTGTATAAGCTGACCACCAGCTACCAATCCACCAGAAGAACTTTAATAATAAGTTAATAGGATGACTATCTGGGGACAGAAGTCAGTGTTTCCCTTCAGCCACCACATTGCCCAATGGTCTCATAAAGAAAGTGGCCATAGTGGCAGGGATGGAGATTATGTGGGTTTAGCAACATGGACTTCTACTCATCAAAGTTGATCTGGTTAAAGCTACTGTTGAATGTCCCATATGCCAGCAGCACAGACTAACACTGAATCCCTGATAAAGCACCATTCTCAGGGGTAATCACCCTGGAACCTAGTGGCAGGTTCATTATAATGGACATGTGATGGGCTAACTAATGATCAATTTGTAACACCAAGATGAACTGAATCAGAATGGTTCTGGGTGTGGAAGGCCCACCTGAAGATTATTGCCAACAGAATAAAAAGAGAACGGGAAAGGAGGATGATGTGGTGTTGATTCCCCTAAAGAAGCTGGTCACACTGCTTTTCGTGATATGAACTAATCTGTTCTCATCACTGGGAGAGGTCAGGTCCTTATTGTCACTGAGCATGGCCATGGTTCTTTTGAGGGGAGCACTGGTTCTTACCTTGAGCATTGCTTCCTGGCTCCAGCGCAGATCCCTCAGCCTGCTGGCACAGATCCTTCACCACTCTGGTGCAGACTTTCTAGCTTCCACCATTGACCTTTGGACCTTCCCAATGCAGATCTTTGATAGACTTGCATGAGACATTGTCCTGAGCTCTAGGCCTCCAGCTGGACTCATGGAGGACATTGCCATGGGCTCTGGGTCTTCAACTGTACTCATGCAAAACATTGCCATGGGATCCAGGGCCTCCGCTGGATTCTTTGTGTCTCTATTGTGTGGAAAGATCTCTTGCACTCTTCTGCATTTGATTCTTTGGGTGAATATTATAAAATAATCCTATAAATTATGTCTCTGTACTAAACCTATTCTCTTATAAAGCCTAACTACAAGAGGACAACTTCCATCATGGAAAGGGCAGCACTTTTTCCCTACTGGCTTAGATACTTGTTCCTGGTAAGGACTAGCCTTTTACTTATGTAATACTTCTGCCAAAATAACCACCTGTGATGGGTCGTTCCTCTTAGTTTGTGACTTACAAATAAGTCATCCACAAACACACCCAGAATTGTGCTCCACTAATCCACTAGATGTTTCTTTTTTTATTTTAAAAATCAAAACATAAAAAAAGGATAGAAATGATACAGAATTTAAAAAAAAAACGGAAGGAAATTAACACTAGTTAATATATTGGATATTGTTGTCTTAGAATTAGCTGGTCATGTTACAAGATCTAGGCACAAAAATAATCAAAGACTGGTGCAAACACTGTGGAAATCGGTGTGGAAATTCCTCAAAAAACTAGGATTGAAAATCCCATTCAATCCAGCTATTCCTCTTCTATGTTCACAGAAAAATGGAAAATGTCATGCCACAGTGACATATGTGCACTCATGTTTATAGGAGCACAATTTGTAGTAGCTAAACTTTGGAAACAACCCAAATGCCCATCAATCACAGATGGATGAAAAAGATGCAGTATTTTTATACAATGGAATATTACTCAGCTATAAAAAAGGATGATCCTGAGACCTTCATAGGTAAATGGAGGCAACTTGAGACCATACTTCTAAGTGAAATAAATCAAACTCACATTTATAAATATTGTAGTCTCCCTAGTATTAAAAGCAAAAGACCGAAGAGTAGTAAGATCCAAAATGTGCAATTAATATTGTAATAATGAAAGGGAAAGAATGTGATAAAAAGGAAAGAACAAATGGGTAGGGGAAAGAAGGAAAGGAAAAGATTATATGTATGTTGGTAAACATACATAAAGGTATGTATGTATTTGTATGCAGACAGATAACCATACTATCAACCTCTATTAGTTCACCAGATGTTTCTTAACCCACTCAAGTTAATATCACAATTAACTATCACACTTATCTTTTGGAGTTTTTTGCTTATTGTTCTCACAGGAATAGTTCATCCCTCCAACATTCAAATTGCTCTTAAATCAGACTTACACAGTAAAGCAAACTCTATTCCTCTGTAAGTCATTGTCAAAGCATGTTACAAATGGTCACATTGCTTCTTTGGGGAGGTTGTGGCTCATGGCTACATTTGCTGCCCAAAGGTTCCAATTTAGACCTTATGTTCTTGAGAAATAGCTCATACAGTACAAAATTACCAAAAGACATACAGTGAATCATATATATTCACCTCTTAGAGAAATTATTCAAGGTTATTTTTTTCTTGATATTCATAAAGTAAATAATTTGGAGGCCATATCCTAGGAAAAGTGAATCTGCAAGTGTGAATCTGCCTCTAAAATCATAACAGCACTGTGTATACATTATATTAATCTTAGTTTTCTTCCAAACCACTTACTCAACAAATACTTCTTTGTAGACACTTGTTTTTTTGTTTTGTTTTTTTTTTTTAAATCAGAGACCAGGTCATACTTCTCTGCAGTTCTTTTTCAGTATCTTCCACAGAGCTCTCCACCTAGTTCCTTCTCAGTAGATTGGGGTCTGAATGAATTTTCAAAACCTCTTTTTAACCAGAAATCTAAGAATTATCTGACTTTTTTACATGAAAGTTTCTAAGTGACAGAGGTCTTTGTCTTCCGTTTTATCTACATTCTTCAGATGTTCATTTGCAACAGATATTTGCTTCAAATTTCTGCATGATGGCTGATGAAAGCTGCATATCAAGCAGCTCTGACACCAGAGAGAAGAGGGAACATCTATTATCTCTAGTTTGTGCACATTACTGTCATTACCTGTCTGCATTTGAGCATGAGCTACAATCATAGCTTGTCAAAAGTATAAAATATCCCCTATTTCCCTTAGTACCACTTGTGCTCACTGTGTCATTTCACCTGTGTCTATGCGCCATAAAAAATGCAGTGGTGATACCACTCTTACTCTTGGACCTGGCATATTTGTTTATGTAATGATTTGCAAAATGTTCTCAGTATATGTGTGTTGCATTATGTAAATGCTTATATTTATATGCATTCTGTCAGTATGTGACAGCAGCCCTAAAAAGGGAAGACCCCAAGAATTTTTAAGTAAGTGTCAAATAAAAGGCCAACATGTAATTCATGAGAGGGGGAAAATATGCAAAGTTATTACAAAGACAAGATGATTCCTAGGCTAGCCAGATTTGAGAACATCTTGAATGACGGTGGAACTAAATCTAAATATGAAATATCAAAGAAGCAGCAATTTGCTAGAGTAAGAAACATTGAAATAAACAGAAAAGCTAGAGAAACAAACATTTTTGCTATTCATCCAGTCTTCTCCTGGCAAATGGGTACCCTGCAGAAATGTTGAAAATAAAATCAGTTTCATTTGGCACAAAACATCTGTTCTATAAGTTTTGTACACACAACATGCTAGACAGTTTTCTAATCAAAAAGATTTTTTTCCAGGCATTTCTACAACAGGAAAAAATAGACTGAATTTAAGACATGAGTATCCTCAAGAGCACACACATGCATCATCCACATGTACCTGTACATATAATACACAGAGATTAAAACAACATGCTAGTTTATACGCATATGACCTTTTTACTGTTTGCTTCTTCAGAAGTTAGATCAGTTTGAAGCAATGAAAATTCTAAGCACATAAACAGAAATGCATCAAAAGTCTACAGTGGTGAGATAACTGAGGATATTATTAAAAGCAGTTATGGGAATAAAAGCTTATGAATTTTAGAATAGGTAAAAAAGGAGTAAAGAGGAGACTAGAAAAAATGTAGAGAAATTAGAACAGTCAGGGAGTTAGAGGCCAAAAGACAAAAACGGGGGAAGCTCACTGAGTCTGCTGAAGTGACAGGAAACTGAGATCAGAAACTGAAAAATCTAAGCTTATGATTTAGAGGCAATAGAGCAAAGCCTAGCGATTGAAGTGTCCAAGACATGGCTCTGAGAAATTGCTGAATATGACTTCAACATGCTCTTTGAGTCATTCATCCATTCCAATGACTAACACCAAAGACAGAGGCAGGAAAAGTTAGACAGACAGATTACGGACTAGGTGCCCAGTTTTTCAAATACAGAAGACCAAATGTTTTCCCTAAACAACTAATTTTTTTCCCATTAGTATACTCTTCCCGTGGTCCAGAAGTCAGGTCAGTTTTGAATTATTCAAAGGAATTCCAGCATCTCTGCTTCATGTTGCCATACCATATATGCATGAAGGACATGCAGAGTATGTATTCTTCTTAGTCTATTCTTCTGATAATGCAAGTTCCTCTTTGTATGCATATAAGGAAGTATCAATACATGTAGTGAATATTTATTTTTTTAAAATGTGTTGCAATAAAAGATATATTGCCATTAGTACCTCTTAGAAAGATCCTTCTCAATTAGGATACATTTACTCCATCTTGCCACATTCTGAAGCCGTCCTGGAATTTATTTTTCTGATTGTCATTATGAGATGTTATCAAACTATGGATCAGACACCGTGTGATTTAAATCTTCCTCAAAGTGAAAAGGAACATGAAAGCTAATTGAAATATAATGCAGATCATGTATTCAAATGTTTTCTTCTGGTGGCACTAAGAGAAACATAAGGGAGATACAATAAAAAAAGAAGAAAAATAATTTTAATAAATGGGGTAATGTATTTGTCAGGGTGAACAACACTCTAGATCTGGAGGAGCATCACATTGGTGGCATGACCAGGAAAAGAGCATGAGCCCTCTGGACAGGAAGGTGGGTTGAGAGGGAGAAGTGAAAACTGGGTTGTGCACAGTTTACCCTTCTGGGTGCTTCCTTCAGAAAGAAATAGGTGATGGTTGAGAACTCTGTGGGAATTTCACCTGTTGATGCCGTGGTAAATGGCACTTTAAAATTTCACTTTCAGCTGTTCAGTGGCAGGAACAACTGCACTTGTGGCTGCCCCTGGCCAACTCTGGACCGTGGTTTCCATTCTGTGGCCAAATCACACCACCAACTGATAGCTGCTCTGCAAACTGGATCCCTCAGCATAGGGCCACAGAGGCAATGGACAACCAACCTCCCCGACTGTGGGGAAATCCAGGACTCCAAGAATGAACGTAAGCCCCAAAGAGTAGGCAGCTTCAAGGGAAAAAACATATGGACCAGCAGTGCTAGTCCCAAGAACACTTCACTGTTGTTCTAAGCTACAAACACTGTGGGGTTTTAGGCCAAGGGTGACTTCTTCACAGCAGGGTGACTTCTTCACAGGATAGAGTGAGAGATGAAATCCAGCATAGTATCCGCCACACTGCCAGAGGGTTTGATCAGGCATGATTTCATAAAGGGACTGATTGTGTGGAACTAAGCCATAGAAATATCAGAGTTGAACCAAACCTTTAACACCATCTACAGATTTTCCACCCAGCAACAAGAGAATGTCATTCTTCTCAGTAGTATGTGTGACTTACTACAAAATAGGTCACATACTAGTCAACAAATCAGGATTAAGTAAATGCCAAAGGTAATGATCCATAATGTAATAACTATCATAACTCTCTTGTTATTGATTGTAAAACTTTGTTTTATTTTTCATAAAGGAAAAAATAAAAAGCATTTTATAATTTAAAAAGAATTTAAATTATATCATGCATATTACCAGATCATAATGTAATCAAAATAGAATTCGATAGCAAAAGAAACCACAGAATTATGAAAACATATGAAAATGAAACAATAAACTCTTGAATAATTAGTGGGTCACAGAAAATCAAGGAAGACATAGACAACTTAAAATTAAATGACAATGTCAGTATAACATATCAGAAGGTATGGGCCACAAAGAAGCAATCATATAAAGGACATATATAGCTCTGCATATTCACATTAGCAAACCTAAGTAGGCCCAAATCAATAACCCAGCAATGATGCAATTTTATGTCCTAGAAAAACAAGAAAAACCCAAACATAAAGATAGTACAGGAAATAAATTATAAATATCAGAATATAAATCAGTAAAACAGAGACTAAAAAAGCAAAACAAAGAATAAATTAATAGAGGTGCTGGTTCTTTGAAAGAATAAACAAAATAGATAAATCCTTATCTAATCTTACTAGAAACAGAAAAAGAAAAGACCCAAATCAATGCTATTAGAAATGATAAGCTTGAGACAGTTCTAGGTAAATGGATGCAACTTGAGACCATACTCTTAGGTGAAATAAATCAGACATGCATGTGGAAATACTGCATTGCTTTTCTGGTGTGAGAAACCAAAAGTGTAAATAAGGACCAAAATTATAATAAATACTGGGAAATAAGATGAAAATGTTCAAATGAAAAGGGAAAAGGGGAGGGGGAGGGGGAAGGAAGGAAACATTTAAAAAATGAAAAAAGGACAATGGAAACAAAGTTTTACAAATAAAGAGAAGAAGGATTGAAGAGAGGGTAGGGGAATAGGGGGAAAAGAATCAAGTTATATCATGTACCGGCACAAATTCCCTATGATGAATGTGATCATTATATATACGTAGAACGTACCAATAAAAATCATTTTCTTTGGAAAAATAAACAAATAAATGAAACTGCAGAAATGAAAAAGACAAAATCAAAACAGACACTGAAAAGTCCAGAAAAAAATTACTAGGAACTATTTCATGAACCTTGAGGCCAATAAATTGGAAAACTGAGAAAAATGGATAGATTACTAGACAAATATGACTTACCAAAACTAAACCAAGAAGATTTAAAAACCCTGAATAATCCAATAATAGGTAATGAAATGGAATTAGTAATTAAAAACTCTACAACTAAGGAAAGCCCATATTCTGATCAATTCATTACCAAATTATACAAAAACTTCCAGGAAAATCTAACATCAATACTCTTCAAAGTCTTTAATGAAATCAAAAGGAAACAAGTACTTTCAAAGTCATTCCTGAAAGTCATTACTCTGATTCCAACACCAGGCAAGAATCCAGTAAAAAAGAGAGGGAGGGAAGGAGGGAAGGAGTGAAAGAGAGAAAGAGAGAAGAAAGACAAAGACAGACAGGCACAGACAGAAATACAGAGATACAGGTCAACCTCTTTAATGAACATAGATGGAAAAGTCTTCACCAAGATACTGGCAATAAGAATGCAACAAATCTTCAAAATAATCATACATCATGAGCAAATCAACTTCATTCCATAGATACAAGGACAGTTTAACATATGGAAAACAATAAATGTGACCCATTGCATAAAGAGAAGCCAAAACAAAAGTCACATGACCATTTCAATATAACTAGAAAAGGTCTTTTACAACATTCAACATATATTTATGATAAAACACTTAAAACATGTATAGAAGGACCTTATTTTTATTTAAAGTATGATAAGAGTTCTTTATAACAGATATATTAGAAACATCATAATAAATGGGGGAAAACTGAAAGCTTTCCCTTTAAAATCATGAACAAGGCAAGCATGCCTATGATTATTACTTCTGTTCAGTGCAGGCCTGCAAACATTAGCCAGAGCAATCAGACAGGAGAAAGAAATAAAAAGAATACATACAGAAAGACGTGAAATTAACATTATTTGCCAATGATGTGAACCTCCGCATGGAAGACACCAAAAATTGCACCAAAAGACTCCTGGAGTTAATTACCAATTCAGCAATATATCAGGATACAGTTCAATACATAAAAATAAATCACACTCCTGTACACTAAAGAGTTAGGAAAACAATATCATTCACAATAGCACAAGGGATAATTAAATATTTAGGAATAAATCTAACCAAAGAAATGAAAGATTTCTACAATGAAAAACTATATCCCCCTGACAAAACGGATCAAAGAAGATACTGGAAATGGAAAGACACACCCTATCCTTGGATAAGTTGAACCAGTAGTCACAATGGCTGTCCTTCCAACATTAATACAGATTCGGTGCAATCTCAATCAAAATACCAACAGCATTCTCATAGATGTAGAGAAGACGGTCCTAACACTCATATGGAAGAGACCCAGAATAGCAAAAATAATCATATTCTCTTAATTGTCTGTTAGTCTTTAAGAAAAGGAGTACTTTTCTCCATAGCAATGTATTTTTCTGTAAAATACACTTCGCTGCACATGAACACTGTCATTTCAGCCTCCTTTTGGTTATTGTTAACATTGTGCATTTTCCCAATCTTTTAATTGCAATATATTTGTAGCTTTAATTCAGCATGTGTGAGAAGCAGCTTCCTGCGTTATCCAGTAGGGCAATTTCTGCTTTTATTGTGCTATACTAGCCCACTTACATTTAAGGTCGCTCTTTTTATTCTTTTCTTCTTCTTTTTGGTGGCAGGATATTGTTATCAATATGTTTGAATTTACATTTGCTGTTTTCTTATTTATTTCCCAGACCCCCATCTCCTCTGTTCCCTTTCTCCTCTTCGTGCACCTTCATTGTATTAAGTATACTCATGATTAGATTTTATGTCTTATTTGTTTATATGCTGGCTCTCTTCCTTTTTCAAAATTGTTTTTAGGTTTATAATGTACTCTTTATCATTAGCTACTTGCAAATAATATTATACTGTTTTACATATTACAATGGCCTTAGCAGATTAATTTCTTCCCTCATGAACTTCGTGCTATTGTTACAATATATTTACTATGATTTATATAAAGTATCTATTTAACCTTCATCATCGGAGGTATGAATTACCTCCTTGCCCTAGCACAGATTTCAGGCCATCGTTTTTCCTCAAGTTTTGAATGTGGTTTTCCATATGCTTCTGGTTCATGATGTCATAGCCTAACAGCAGATCCAGTGCTCGGGATCAGAACCAAGGTCTGCTAGCCTCTGCCCTAGCAGGGTCACAGCCGTGTGACCCTCAAGCTCATTTGGGCTATATAAAACCTAGAACTATGGCCTTACTTTTCAATGGTGTAGAAGGCCCAGGGACCCCTTACCCTAACTCACAAGCCACACTACACCACTTAAATTGAAATGCAAAGCCCCACTACCCACAGCTTCACTGAAGCCAACTCTTTTGCCATTGTCTTACTCAGAAAATATCTTTCGGACTCTGAGGCCAGACCCCACCAAGTGAAGTTTTCACTGAGCATACTGGTGAAGAGATGTTAGCTTTTGAATTAGCTGTCCATTGTTGAGCTAAATTATCTTTTTCAGGTTAGTTCTTTGGCTTCTACCCCTACATTTTTACTCCTATATTTCCTTTTCTTCCTACTCCCCCCAGTCTTCCCTGAAAATAGCAAGAGTCAATAAAGAAAGTCATTTCATTTTTTCCCTTATCTTCACCATATTTTTTCCTTTTTCTTTACATTCACAGAAAACTCCTGCCTCCTTAGAACTTACTAGCAAAGTCTCTGTAACTGATCATTGAGTCTCTAGTTCATTTATACTCTCCTAATCGGAGATTCAGTAAGTTCCTTCAAATTATCTTGTAACTTTAATAAATTTTTTGTCTCAAAGCAAACCAAGCAAAGCAATACAGACTAAAATTCTAAGCACCATAACATTTAAGAGCATAAGCTCTAGAACCAACGAAATGCTCAGACTTCCCGTCCAATCCTATCCCATCCAAACTCTTTTCACATTCGAGCTTAGAACCTCAGCTTCCTCATCTGAAAAACCAGGAATAATATAATCTTATTTTAAAAGTTAGTATATAAGTCAGAAACATAGTATATCTTCAGGAAATATGTAAATCTTATTAATTTTACTTTTACTTTCATGATTTTTAGATCTGTCTACATAGTAACTACTCAGAAATGAATCTTTCTTTTTTCTTTCCTTTATAAGTTCACTCAGTAATAAGGAATGGGTATGGCCAAAGCATGAAGCTAGGATGTGGAGATTAAGAGAGATAAATAAAAGGACAAGCATGATCCCTGTCCCCAAACAGCCTGCAAACCTGTGGGAGAAAAGGAGGGCAAGTGTGAAAAAGAACTTTCCACATAATGAGATAAGTGAATAAGCAGAGATCTGTGGTTATTTTAATAGGAATACAAGCCTAAATTCAGGGAAGAATTTAGCATAGACAGGACATGGGAAATGAGACCATAAAACAGGATCCCTAGGGCTCTAACTTTCCCAGAAATGGAAATCTACTGTTTTTAATTTCAAAGATGTTGTGCTACCAAATTCAAAAGCAGCCAAATGCTGGCATATCTGTTAAAAGTTTTAGGTATTTTTATTCCAAATCAAAGAACCATCGTAGGCCTCCTGAGATAAATAACTCACTGGCTCTAGTTACTGCCACAGTCTCTGTGCTATAACTACTCAGTTTTTAAACTGTGTGCAGAGCCCAGGAGAGCTGGAGAAGCAGCTGCTCCCTCAAAAAGAAACACAGATCAGTTAACACCAGAGCCTGGTTGTTTGCTGCACTTCTCCAGAGACAAGAGCGAAGTCTAGAACAGCTACCTGCGAGGCTCAGGCTGCCTGGTGACTACAGCACAGCCCCTGTGTGGGAGGAAACTGGTACGAACTGCTCCGGGAAGGAAGGGCACATTGAGAGCGACCGCGAAAGAAAGAAATATTGTACTTCCCAAATGAGGACAGACTTTCACATCTGGAAATTAGGACAGGTAGGCAAAACATAACTGCATCTTAACAGAATGCTTTCTGAGGGGGGAAGAATCTTCTCAATTTCCTTCCCATTCCTTATGAAAAATCTGAACTTCCTGTGAAATTTTGTAGAACAAAACATGCAGGAGCCAGAGTGCATAAAGCACAAATCCTAAGAACTAGTAAGTCCCTGTCCCAGCCTATACACAACTTCAGATCTAACTCCCTCTGAAAAAAGTGATGATCTTTATTCCTGGGTATGTTCTCATGGGTCATACCGGGGCACACGTTCAGTAACCCACAAATGGCAAGTTGTAAGTCCAGAAGAAAGGTTTAGCAAAAGGTTGTTGTCTTTGAAAAGAAAAGCAGACTTTGATTTATCTAAGCTTTCTCACACAATTAAACAGCAATTGTCAAGCAACGATTCACAGCAACATTTCAAGGCTATTATCTCATGGATAAAGATTTATCAGAACTAGTGATACAATCTTTATCCTTGAATGCTACTGCAAAGAGAAGCAAAAGGAAAGAAAGGTCAGCTCTTTGCTAGAAAAGCCACTAGCAAGATACAAGGGATGATCAAAATATATGATGAATGTTTAAAATTTTTTAAAAATCCATTACAATAAAGTCATATTGCTATTTATCATCCTCAACACACTTGCCCTTGCTTTGAACACATGTATCCTATCATTCTTTCCACTTTCCAGACCAGCTGTGGAAATCCTCTTTTGTAAGAGTCTTTATCAAGTACCATAAAAAATGCAGTGAGCTGCTTCTGACTGTCATCCACTAGAAAGACAGGATCATAAAAACATTAACATTTTCTCATCCACTTTATTCACTGAGTCCGGCCCTGTGCAGCTTCTGGCTCTGTGGCAAAGCTAGAACAACCACGAAAGGTAAACTTCTTGAATTTATTCAGAACATCAAGGCAGCTACAACAGCACAAGACACCACAGAGAGCTTCCAGAACTGCTCAAGAAAGTGAGGAGAGGGCCAGGGATTCAGCTTAGAGGCACAAGCACTTTCCGGGCAAGTGCGAGGTCATGAGTTAGATCCCTGGTCCCAAAAAAAACGGTGGCAAGAATGATGAGACAAGTGTGTTTGAAGCAAAAAAGGAATAGTTTGAGGGAAATGATGGCAATGTGTCTTTTACTACAAAAAAACATTTAGCATCCATTGTATTCTTTTTTATCATGTTTTTTGTAGAATTTAGATCAGAGCTTCAAAAATTCTTCTCTAAGGGAACTATGTTAAGTATTCTTAAGAGGGGTGCAGTACTGAAATAAAATATGGGCTGGCTTTTTTAATTTACAGAAGAAACAAATTTTTCAATCTTAATTGTTTTTGTGTTAATTTTCTTTAAATGTTGATACCTGTTAACAAATCAGCATACAGTAGTGCTTGTTTTTGAGTAAATTTGTGTATTTGGTTTAATTATGTTCAATTTATTCTTATTTCATATGTTTTTATTTTTTTAATTTTTTCTTTTTATTTTAAAGAGGATAAAAACAAGCAGAACAAAACCAGTCAAAACAAACCAGTGTAAGTGACATGAGACTTCAAAGCAATAGGAAATCAACAATGGTTACCGTAATGCCTCCCGTCATCTTCAAAATAGCTGCAGATACCTTCGGACACAGTAAAAATCAACCCAAACAGAACAGAATAGAACCAATAAAAAACAAAACAATAAATGCAATAAAGGACTTCAAAGCAAGATAATAGTAAATCCGAAATGGTTATCATAATATATCTTGTTATATTGAAATAGCTGCCCATGTCATCTTACAATAAAATCAAGCAAAACAAAACCCAACCCAACAAAACAATGAAAATGATATAAGCCTTCAAAATAAGACAGTGGCCATCACCTGCAGAAGGAGATCCTCTCCTAGATGCTATACTGCACATCACCATCTTCTGAGATCAGACCACCGGCTTTAGACCTGCAAAGTCAGTGAAACACGACACACTAAGTATTAAATTTGATGAACCTGAGTAGCCATCACCGCAGCCTGTGTTTCTGTGGAATAGCCGGTTGCTAACATTGAGAAAGGGGGTGTTGTTTCTTCTTGTTTCCCAGCCCACACACCGGAAGGGGCTGGCATGTGGCTCTCCCCACAGTAGCCCACAAATTATGCCAGTTTTCAGAGAGGGGTTGCTTCTTGGTGACTTCTTTTTCTCTTCCCCCACAGTCTGAAAATGGCCTCATATTTTTTTTCAAATGATCAGGGCATGAAAGTCTAGGTGGAAAAAAGAATGTAACTTGTCAAAAATAGCCAGGACGCATAAACAGAACAAATTCCATGGGACCAGATCTGGGAGGGTTTAAAAGATGGTGACCATCAACTTAGCCATCACTACATTTTTTCCTGTCTATTGCCTTACTGTTTCTGCAGTGTCACTAGGATTAAGGGCATGAGTGCTACCACCCTTAGAAGTCTGGAAAAGGTATAAGGTTTAAAAAGAGGTATGGTCATCTCTTGTTGTTTTAGTACTTGCTGCCTGCCATGAACTGTTTCTCTTCTGTGATGTCTGTCTGCCATGCTACCCTGCTTTGGAGTCAGCTGATCATGGACTGAAACCTCTACAAACTGTGAGCTAAATAAAACTTTGCCTCTTTAACTTTGGGTGTTGGGTATTTTGTCTTAGCCATGAAAGAAAAGTACTAGTACTAACACAGTACTAGACATGGTGAGGATGTGGAAATGATGAGATTCCAACTATTATGAAAATATAGTGTGACACAGTCTTTTGGAAGACAATTGATACTAGGTACTAAAATTCAAATATTCATGTGCTATTTAGTCAGAAATTCTGCTTTTAGGAGTCCATATTCTTAGTGATCATATATAGATTCCACATTCAAATGGACACAAGAATTTTCATGACAACAAGATATTTAATAAGAACCAAAAAACCTCAAAACAGCCTAAATGTATATTAAAAATGAGCTGGTTTTTAAACCACAACATAGTTATTCAACACATTTCTATTCAGCTCTTAATATGAAAAAGAAAACATGAATGCATTGAGTTATACAGATTTTTGGACATAGTAAATGAAAGTTATAGGTATCATTAATAGTATAATCATATTTTGTAAAAAGAAAATATGTATGTATTATGTATGCACAGAGTGATTTATTTTTCTATTACAAAATACATCATTATATCTTTTCTTAAAGTTTTATTAGTTTTAATTCTGTCTTTCAAAACATAAGACTTTGTTCCTTTATGAAACACGTTTTAAACACAGTCTTTATTCTAAATGGTGTATTTACTGCAAGATGTCAACATGATATTTTAAGAAAACACCAACACATAGTGGCTTCAGTGGCTCAGAGATTTCAAAAAGGACTTACAATGATGCCTTGGTTCACAAACTTAATTCGTTTCATGACTCTGAGAAAGATGCTGCGGTCATGTTCATTAGCTGATGTAGAGTTTGCAAACAGAAGCAAAATTTTGCTGACTGCTTCTGTTTGTGAACAGAATTGTTTGAGAAAAGAAGTATTCATGAAGTGAGGTATTACTTAATCTACATATCAGTATGTCCATGGTCTGTATGTATGTGGACAATGGAAAGTCTGTGGACTGTGTCCATCCAACATTAAGTGTAATGTGCCTTATTATTGATCTGACCTGCCCAAGGGATGATAGCATCAAGCCACACAAACATGCCAATCTAGCACGGGCTGTCAGCACTGAAAGATAAATACAAAGAAGAAAACAACAGCAAGCAAAGTTTATGGTGAAAACGTAAAGTTGGGTATTAGGATAATCAAAGAGTCTTGCAAAAATTGAAGTACAAAGTGTTACAGTCCTCTCATTATCAAACACTAAAAAGGATGAATAAAGAAATAGAATATCAGAATCCAGTTGTTGATTTTTCCCTCATCAGCAAATGAAAATGTGCCAAACTCAAGCTTATAGTTGAAGGGATAAGTGTGATTTCTACCTGCTTAGGTGGATTTGATAGACAAGGATGGCCACTTACAGACAGTGAAACAGGCAGGTATATGCCCGCGGTTACATGTGTCATGATAACGTTACAACCTGAGTAGAGTGGGCCAGCATAGGAATGACACCTGACTGTAGATGTTGTGGGAATAAATTGGCAAAGTATAGTAAGGTGAGGATAAGACCCATAGTGAAATTCCTTCTAATGTAAACTATAAAGAGTCACTTTATGAGAACTGGTGGCACTTCAGACAGAAGAAATAACTTTGTAAAAGCCCCAGAGTAAAGGAGAAGTCACAGCATCTGGGTAACTGCAGGAGGTTTATTGTGCTGGGGCCCTGAGAATAAGGGAAGAATTAATGAGACAGAGCATTATACAGGTAGGCAAGGGGTCAGGTGTGAAGGCACAGTTGTTCTAAGATACTTCCCTTACGCAAATTTCCACTCACAGTTCCCATCTGTGTGGGAATGAATTTTATATTTTCTGTGCTAATATTAATGTAGATTAACTGATATTTTTAAAAGTTGGTATGTAGCATGATTTTCCATTTCGTTTGTTTTTCATCAAACTGTTTTCTAATATACTCTTTGTCCCTTGTTCTTAAATGTTGTTTGTTTCTGTGCTATTTTGCATAAAAGTTTGAATAACTTATGACATAGATGTGGATGTGAAGAATTCAAATAATCATAAATCCTGTCAAAATTTAATTTTCCCAACCTATTGTAGGTTTACTTTATATTACTTGATTTTATCAATTGTTGTATGCATATTAACAACACACAGGCAAACACAAACATAAACATATCCGGGTAACCACATATAAACGTACACATGGGGTCAACTCCATGTACGTTCTTTGTGCACTGAAGCTTGTTATATAAGCTAGTTGCCATAATTATTTCAAATAAGCACAATTAGGCACAGCAAGTTTTTTATGCTAGGCTACACAAGTCATTTGTCAGATTATATTTGCTTATTCTGGCATTTCTTGCTTAGGGATGTCCCAGTATTTGGAAAACAGGTGACCCAGAGGGCCATTCGGAAATGAAATGTGAGGCTCCAGTTAATGGCAATAAAGAAGTTGAAATTGGCAATTAAGAAACAAGAAACTAAGCATTTATGTTCCACAACCTTAATGAGTTTAGACCTGCGGTCTCAAAGACATGCTGTGGCCTAATGGAAATAACAGTTTAACCTCTCTTTGTGAGGAATTAGAAAAACAGCCTGACAAATTGTAATTCAACTTTGAGAACCACAGAGCTCCCACTTATGATCAGAGTGCCATTTACATTGCAAAATATATAAAACTCAAAAGGAAACGGAAATATTGGTAACAGTGTCTTCCAAAGAATGCATTTGTTCTTTGAAACCACCAGAGAGCTTTCTATGACAACAAAGTTTAAAAAGTATCTAGTGATTAAATTCTACTGAAAATATTTGCAAAAGTTCATTCAGATTTTTACTGTTAATTAAACTGACCCATCCCCATATTTTTCTCACAGCATAAAAGATATATTTTTAACATTTTGACTTATGATAGTCTATAGATGAGCATTTCTTAATCAAGTGTCTATGTTACTGAAGAAAATGTGGGTATGTACTCAGCCTTTAAATATATTAACAGTATAACTTGCACATTATTAGCATCTATAAGTAGACATTTTACATTTGTACCACCTTGCGCCTAACCATCACACACAAATTCTACGTCTAAGTTGATGTGCAAGTACCATCTTACTAGTGCTCCATCAGGAAAGAATAGAGGCTGATTTCACTCTTCAGTTATTTCCAAGCATGTGGAAGCAAATGGGGACATGACAAGTTGTGTAGTGCAGGTTCCAAAGCAGCTGGAACACAGACACTTGGCACAAGAACTGAGTCACCACTCAGCCCATGAGAATGAAAAAGTTCTGACTTGAGCATCCCTCAACCCCAGAAGCATGGGCCCTCTCTCCTTCTGTCATTGCTTTTCATTAATACTGGCGATTTCAGGTATTTCAATTTATAATTTTCCTTTCATGCAATTTTCAAACTGATGTGTATATAAACAAATCCATTACCATATGCCATATATAAGTCATTTAATAGTTATATCTATTTAGATTTATGCTGTATAATAAAAGTCAAATATTTCTTCTTCCTTCCAAGAGATATCTGCACTCTGTGGGTTGAAAAACTCTCTTCCTGTAAGGGTCCTTGTTAGTTTATTTCAAGTTTCTCAGAGATAAAGCCTTGTCTTTGCTTTATTAGCCTCAGGTCAAAAGTTGGGCACATGCTTGTTAACTTACCAAGTTAACAGGAATAAGATATGTTGTTAAAATACTTTGTTACCTTGCATCTAGATACTTTTCCCTGGGACCAAATATATGCCCTCTGGGATATTGTGCCCTGCCGTCAAGTTTGATCAACAGAGATGTCCATGCTTGTCTCAGCAACTGTGGAGGTGGTAGAAAATCAAGCATAAATTATTTCAAAACTGTTACCTCTTCAGTACATTTGTCTTCAGAAAAATATATTAATTAAAATATTTAATTTGTCATGTGTTGATTTCATGGGAGTATAATCCTGAAAGTAAAAATACATTCTTGTATACTCTGGTTTTTCTGGAAAATACTTGAACTTGTGCCCCACTTGGTTTTACTTTAATGACCCCAGCTCCCAAAGGAGTGCTATATTTTGATGTAGCAAAACCTCTGATTCCAAAACCCTAACAGAAAAATGAAATGTCCACATGGAGAACAGAAAACCATCAATTAAGTATAGGCACAGCATGAAAATAACTTCTGAATCTCAGACATCATGCTGTAATGGAGTATGCTAAATTTTTTTCCAGGAAGTGAAATAAAACACTGCCTACTTATACCTTAAAGAATCTAATATATGTCTCATGTGATTAAAACTTTAAGTCATGAAATAAAATAGTTGTGTTCATTAAGCTTCATTGGAGAATTCATAAATTTCTAATAAATTCAGTATAAATTTCTACAAATTCAGTATTTTACCCCATAAATGCTTTTCAAAACACATTTACTGAAACCCCAAATGTACTACTTTATGTAAACCTGCCGACTTGAAATAAACTGAGATAAAGCTATTTCCCTGTAATCAGATTATAGTTCAGAAACTTCAGATCTACTGATCAGAACTTTAATCTCTGATTGTTTTTGTTTTGCTTGTTTTTGTTTTTTTAAGTAAGCAGTAATTTACTATAATAAATTCACTATTTTATATAATGTATCATCTATTCATAAATATTCAAATAACATAGTCATAGATAATGTGAAAATGATATTCTTTTCTTTCCCTCTCCCTAGTCCACTTACCACTATTTGGAGCTTGGGTTCATCTTTCTAGAGAGTTTACTACATAAAACATTCTGTAAAAATGCCTCTGCTAGAGTCACAGATTAAACAGCACCTTCAATTTAAAACACAGTGAGGAGCCCCGCATGGTGGGACAGGCCTCTAATCCCAGCACTCTGGTAGGCTGATGTGTATATAATTCAAACACAGCCCAGACAACTTAAGTGAAATAAAAAATATTGTACAAAGGGCTGATGTAACTCAGTGCAAAGACCCTGGATTCAATCACTAGACCTGGGAAAATAAATATAGTCAGGAAACTTCTAATCATACATTTGATATAAATTTGTGGCAGCATGAATGTTGAGAAAATGCATTAGCCCTAGACTGCAATGGTAAGTGCCCTCACCTTTCTAGGACTGAAGGGAGTGGTTCCCAGACCTGACGACAGAGAAGATACATGTAGAAGGCGGCCCCATAGGACCAAGCCAGGGCCCAAACCAGCCGACAGAGAAGAATCTAGGGCAATAAAACCCTGCTCTGAATTCTTCCTCTGCAGACTCCTTCTGAGCTGCCACTAAACCTGGAGGCAGGGATGTCATCTGATAGTGTGACCAGTTCAGTCTTCAGGGCTAAGGAGAGGAACAGAGATGGGGCTCATGGAAGGTTTTTGGTGTATTTCATTCAGGGTTCTACTCTTGTTTGTCCCCAAAATGCTGCACGTTGTACAATATCACTTAATGCACATTCTTCTCATTCTTTGTTCACCATTGCATGGAATTCCATGGTATGGAGTTACTTACTGGTCTCTTAGCTATGAGCTTTGAGTTCCTCACAGCTCGAACAGTACTGAGGTGTTGGTCTCATCTACCCAGTGCACTAACACCTTTTTAGACAAAGAGTTCCAGAGCCAAAAGAAGTGTTGTTTTTTCAAAGAGATTACATCACCCTTCCTCTTTTTAGAGACTGATATTTCCAGAAAACTATTCAAGAAATAGTGTAAGGAAGGTGGTGACAGTGCATTCCTCAATAGAGATAAAGCTCAAAGATTAAGAACTGGTAGTTAGAGCTATAGGCAGAGAAAGACATCACCCCACACCCTTCCAAAGCATACTGAGAATGGGGTTCATGGTCACCCTCTGTCCAGTATCTGCCAACCTCCTCAAACATGGTGTGCGGAAGGTTTGTATTTGAGATCTCACATTTGTAGAAATGCCTTAATGATGGGACTATGGTAGTATGGCTGGAAAATCCCTGTTTGTCAGGGTACCAAAGACTTTGATTCATTGTCGTGCCAACTTGAAGTTAGTCATTCTGATTTTTAAACTTACATTTGCAATTTCTTTCTCTGAATTTTTAATTTGACATACCAGGTTATCACATACATTAAGCACAAAGAGTAAATAAACATTATCCAGATTTTTACTGGATTGCCCTGAGTAAGTAATTTCCATGGTTTTGCTTTTCTGCTCTGTACCTCCTGAACTCATTCCCTTGTGTCATGTAAGCCTCATGTTCACTAATTTTGTATTTCTGATTTGCCCTTGGAGTGATTAAAGAAAACACCAGGCAGGCCCTGCATTTTCCAACATGCAGCATGTCCATTTCCCGTGAATCCTGTTACCATGCTTCCTGATGCTGTCAGAATTTGTACCTCACACAGAGTAAAGGCCAGGTTGTGAAAAGCTCCTGACAAATGGGCATTACCAAGTTGAGACAAAGCTGAGGCCGCCTTACTGGACCAAGCCTGCTCCTCTATGGCCTGATTGCTTTACTTTTTAGATAATTTTTAAAATCATGTTCAAGAAACAGTACAGGAAGTATGAAATTGTTTAACCCCTCTCCTTCCCCCATCACCACTGACTGGGGCTGACTTCCTGTGTCCCAGGACATCTTAATTTCTCCGTTTTACCTTTCGCCTTCCATTGGATGGCATTCCTGACAGCTGCAGACTCTGCAGTGTGCATTCTACTCACGGCAGAGCACCTTTCTTAGTGTGTTCAAAGCCCTGGGTTCTACCCCACACGACAGTATCAACAGGGTAGTGCTGCTGAACACGCAGTGCAGAGCAGGGAGGGCATTCCTTCAGGCTGCCAGCTCAGCAGCATAAACCGTCAGCTTGCATTGCGAGGATATACTGCACAGTAAAAAAAAAAAAAACCCTTTCTCCTTTTCTCTTGCCTTGACACATTGCTCATTTAAAGATGTTTAGGAACGTGGCTTTCCAAAATCACTCATTTCCTTGGGAAACAATTTCAGAAGTGATCTGTTACTGAACAATACCTTTGTTGCCAGAATCACTGCTAAATTTTGTGTGCATATGTATGTTTTCATAAATACTTCAATGGAAAGATCATTAGGAAGCTAAATCTGCTAGTTTTAAGTAAAGTATTCACAACTGTAGGGATTGTGTGTGTGTGTGTGTGTGTGTGTGTGTGTGTGCGCGCGCGCACATGCATGCATGCGTATGTTTATCATTCATCCCCTGAGGCTAATAACTATGAACTAGATTTTTAAAAAAGGAAGTGGAATTATTTTTGGTACCTCTATACTACAGAAACAAACCTCTCCCATGGCCTTTCTGCTGGCTCATGGAAATTTCCCTTATAATTCTGGCATTGGGATTCATTTCTCCAAAGTCTACAAAGGGAAGAGTTTCCACCCTAGGCCAACTGCAACCTTTTGTCGTAATAGCATATCCCTTGTACACCTCAGGGAGCAGGTGATTCACTAGGTACAGGTGGGAGTACCCAGCAGAAGGTGCTCCAGGCCTTCTGCCACAAGCATCCCTGTATCTGCCAGAGGCGGACGTGAGAAAACCTCGCACCTCCTTGTCTGCTCTGCCCTCTCTTCTCCCACAGTTTAGAACAAAGTTGGCCAGTTACAAACAGAAGTTCGAACTGGGATGAGAGGACATCATCTCCAATACCAAGGTGAAAGCAAGGCTTCAAGCAAATTATTTGCTAACATGTATTTTATTTATTATCAGGATAAAACAACATAAAGCACTAAAGAAAATTCTTAATATGGTTACATAAGAAAGAAAACTGCTAGTTTTAACATTTTTTAATTCTTTTCTAGTTGTTGTTAACTGTGCTGATAACATTTTTAAAGTGTTATTAAGGTTAGCCTGGTTCTTTTCTATTCTGCTTTACTCATTTAAATATTACACTTTAGGCATGTTTCCACAAAATTTCTTTATCTTCTTAAAGATTAATTTAAATGTCAGCGCAATAATTTATCAAGAGTCCAGTCCATAGTCACCATTTGTTGTTGTTTTTAATATTCAATTTTGTTTTGCTTTCATGCACTATAGATAGTGTCATAGATGAAATATTCATATGTAAGTACTACTTTTGTAATTTAAAAAAAATTTTACACTTCCAAGGCTAAAATTCTTGAACCAAAGGACTGTTTTAATAACTATTGAGATGGATCATTAAACTTCTTACTAACACTATTTTTACTCTCAAAAATTGTGATACCATTTAAGCAAGCGCCAACCACTTATTTTTTCATGAGTGGATTTATGAGGCATTTTCTTTGTCCTTAACCCAGAACTTGGTATGTTACTTGTTTGGACAACTATCATTGTTCACATTTTCATTTTTTCTAAATTTTGATATAAGGGTAATTTGTACAGGAAATATGGAGCTGTTACTGATACCACAGAAACTGCTGGTGTAACTTTGCCTTCATTAATCCCAGCTTCCTTGCAAAACGTGAAAGGGCCACACAGTCACACTTAGAGGCATGGCTCAACCAATCACGAGCTGAGTGAAGGAGCACTCACTACCTGCTAGTGTTATGAAGGACAGAACTGGCTTTATGACCTTCGGTGGTCCTCTAACCTCATTGTCTAAGTACACTCCCTTGGTGCCTAACTGTAAAGTCTTCATAGAATTTATTACTTCCTAAAATTACAGTGCTGTTCACTTGCTAGTCATTCGTCTCCCCTGTCCTTGGACTCCAAAGGACTTTACCATAAATGGCCCAGTGCTTAGAAGGGTTCTGACACACATCAGGATCTCAATGAGTAACCACTGCTTCAGAGCCCAACTCTAACTCATTTCCTGCACCCCAAAGAAGAAAAAGTATTGATTGTTTCAAACTCACCTAACATATTTTAAATGATCAGACAGTTGGCGCTGCATATAACCAGTGTGTAGTACTGATGAAGTTTTAGCTCTGCAAGCAACACATTTTAGAGTTCTTTCTCAGAATGTTCCAACCTCAACTACGAACCACTGATTGCGGCAGAAAGGCTAATGTTTGCCTGACCTCTTCTGAATGGAAAATGGATTTTGCCTGGTTCTTTCCTCCTAACTGTGCTCCTACCCCACCACCTCCCTCATTATTTTATGTTTTACTTCGCTGGTTTAGCATAATATCATCACCATTTGCGATGTGTTCTGAACACCCATGATGCCTCAGGCCTTTTACCAGTTGCTTTTTTTTATTAACATGTATTAATTGTACAAGTTAGTGGCATCTGGTATGATATTTCTATATAAGCTTATAGCATAGACTAATCAAATACAGCATCCCTTTTCTTTTTATCTTTACTTTTTTATTAATTATTCGTCATAGGGAATTTACGCCTGTGCGTAATATACTTTGATTCTTTTTTCTTCTATTTCCATCCCCTCCCTTCAAACCTGCTTTCCCTCCCCTTTACAAAAGCAGCTTTATTTCAATTTTCCCCTCTATTTTCTTTTTTCTTTTCTTTTCTTATCCCTGCCTCCCTTATTCTGCCTCCCATTGGAACGTGTTCCTCCTACTTCCCAGTATCCATCCTCCATTAATAACCACGACCTTTTTTTGATCCTCTTCCATCATAACCTCTTCGAGCTCTAGTAATCATGATTCTGCTTTCAGATAGTCTGCCTGACTCTTACCGTCACCAATTCTGTTCAGTCTTAGAAACAGTTGAGCCTTCCTATATTGTTGAGCGAGGAAACATGGAACAAAATACATGGGGCTTCATTTAGTGGGAGCTGTATCGAGATTAATCAAAGCTCTGTCTTCATCTCATTTTTGCTGGTGCCTTCTTTTCTCCATTGCTATACAGCCTTCAAAAATAGCCCTGCACATAAGTTATTCATTGAGCCATTAAATATCTTGTATTTGTCCCCTGTTCCCCAGTACCCAAGGAAAAAGATTATAATCATTTTATACAGTCTTCGATTGATTGTAATGATGTATTTTTAAATTTCTGAAAGAAACAAACAAACAAAAAGATGCTCCTGCTTTTGTTTACAAATGAATGAAGTTTAACCTGTAAAATTCACATTATTTTCCAGGTTTTCGAGTTCTTTTTAAATGTAAGAAATAATATTTTTTTGAGGCAGATTATTTTCACGTGATCTAAAATTACTCCAGGATTAGAATCTGCTGATCTTAATGGCTAACCATTTTAAAGGATGCTCGCTTTGTTTACTTGTTTGTTATTTTGTTTGTTTTTCTGTCCAAATATTTACTTTTTAGTTTTCTTTGTCTCTGGAAGTACCAGAAAAAATATAAACACAACTAACCTTTTCTGAGGATGTGTGACATGCTGTATGTAGACACATATTAACTTTAGGTGCTAATACAGACTTAGCAAGGGTGGATACTTATTACCCACTTGCAAATAATGAATCCAAGTCATCTGGTAAGTTCTAGTCAGTTCCATTAGACTCTGACATCTACATACTTTCTACCTTACTATTTTTCTTCACAAACCATGGGTTGATTATATCCCTTAAATTTAAAAGAGCTAAGCAGACCATGATCTTCTTTAAGAATAAACTTTAATCTTTTAATCTTCTAATTCTTTTTTCTCTTTTTCTTCTTCTAGATCTTTACCCTAATTCTTGCTGGTTTCTAACCAACATAAAAACGTTATTTTTTCCAGATAATACAATAAACATTTTAAAATAAAATTAACATTTCACACTGTCCTCTTCTTAAACAGAAACACAATTTTAGACTAAATTTGAACGCATGAAATAAATAAACTGCTGTTACTCTGTAGAAGAGGAAACACATATTAAGGTTTTATTCAGTTCCTTACTCTATTCCCTGAAACTTCTCTTAGCAAGACTGAAGGCAGAAAAGACAAGAGCATATTTCAAAGGCTATAGTACTAGATTTAAAATTCTATTCCAGAGAATTAGGCATAAATAGTTGTCATTTGATAGATAAGATCCAGAAGGACAATTTGTAGCACCAAAAGTTTCATATTTTATTTTTATTTCAAGGTGCTTTCTACTTATAAGATTTTTAAACAACCAGATGAACTTAATTGCAGTGACTGTATCTGATTTTTAAACAAGTACTGAAGAATGCACAACAGAAACACAAAAGTTCAACCTAGAATCAAGCAGGAGACAAGGTAACTTGTGCATTCAGTCATGATAGATCATTTAGAAATATGTCCTAGATAAAGTTTTCAAAGCTTACAAAAACATTCAAACAGATACTAAGAGGTTTCTTATTCTATAGTCAAATTATTTTAGTGGCATAATGAACGAGAGGAAGGTTATTGATAAAGTATATTTTCTACATATCTATATTTGTTAGTTATATGAAAAATATACTAAATAAAGTATAAAAACATGCACATATTTCAGAACATGAATTTCTAGCAATGTAACACCTTTTACTAGAAAGGAAGTGATCATGCCCTGTTTTCAAATGCTTTCCCTTCATAAATAGAGATTTACAAATAACGTGTTTGGCCTAGACTCAAACATCCTACACTGATTGCAGCCTTTTCTTAGCAAGGTTTTGCTGCGCATGGAATTCTGAGAGAATTCTGCTGGGAACATAAGACCCATAACCAGACTAGCTGGTTATTTTAGAAATGACCAGCCAGGCCAATGATTCAGAGAAGGCAGAGAAGGCTGCTGGGCCAGTGAGTCTTTTCACACGGTGCCACGTAAACTGTCTCACTACACCTTGCACATGGCTTTGCTGGACACGGGCCCTTCCTTGAAGTCTTCCTTGGTTCCTACTGAGCTGGCTGGGTGCACCCAGGATGTTCCCTCACACAGTGTTAGATACTCAATCTCCTTTGTTGCGTGCTTTCTTTTCTCTTCTGTAACTGGTCTTCCATTAGTTTGTTGTTGATTTATGGTACCATCAGACACATAAATCTAATTGTCGATAGCTGAGGGAACCACATTTAGGAGACTGTGCTGGCCAGACACAGTGAGGAGCCGATACTGAGATGGACCCGGTAGGGTGCAGTGCACCCTTGCTCTATTTCTAGCCTGAGTCCAGCTCATCTCCTCAGCACTGGCCTTCCAGACTAACAGTGCTCCAAGCCTACGCCCATGTCCTGTACTTCAGATTCATGGAGGCGCCTATTTCCAGACGCAGGACTTTCACAAACACCTTCACAAAGCTCTCCACTGATAACCCCGCCCCACAGGTACGCTAATGAGCTGCGGTTTGTATATGACTGCGCTTCAGGCTGACTTGGTGCTCACCTCTCCTGCCACCCCACTTTTAGACCCTCACCGTCCTCTGTCAGACTCATGTGAACTCTAATTCCTCCATAAGTGTCTTCTTCTTGCAGTGCTCTTGGCTCCTTTTTCCTGAGTAAACCTTAAAGGATGTATCAGTTCCAGTCCGCTTCTCCTCCACTGTGCCTGAACTCAGACAATAGCAATACTTGGCTAACATCTGTTGCCACCTTTACCACCCATTGTATCCAACCACACACAAAGTCTGCCCTTCTATTATCTCTAAAGCAGGTACTTTCTCTTCCCCTAATCATACCTCCTTAGTTCAAATTTTCTTCTTTCTTACCTGAGATCACTTATTGTCTTATGAATGACACTGTCTGTTTCCTTCACACCTCTTTAAAGTTAGGAGATATGTGGTGTCATATTTTAATGCCATTTTATGGAAAATATCTGCTCCTCTTCTCATGTTCTCAGGATATTTATTTTAATCCCTATTCTTTCAGAATAAATTGTTGACCGGTATCTGCATTTAGTGAAGAGGTTTTCACTGGCTTGTAGCATGTCCATCTATGTCCAGGCATGATCAAAAGTGATTTCACTGTTCACTGAATGACACATAAGAGAGTCTGATTTTTTAGTTTCTTAAATGACTCAATTTCAACTCATTTCTCTTGAGTCACACACGACCATAGGTATAGTCTAGACCTTCATCACCTCAATTCAGTTTTGCAGTTTTAGACTTCTAGGAAGATGGAAGAGTGGTGAATAGCAGAGAAACAGCCTCCCTGAGATGTGATGTCCAGATGCTGGAATACAGCAACATAAGGAAGAGAAGAAAGAAGGACATGGGTCTCAAGGACCCAGGAAGTATCTAAAGCTAGAACTGAAGCCAAGGGGAGAATAAATATAGAGATTTCGATGAAGAAGTAAAAGGAGGCAGGCAGCATTTCCTTGCTGAGTCCAGACTAGTAGCAATGCATGGGAGAAGTGACTTGAACCTGCAGACACACAGTGACTACTGGTGACCTCAGAGGCCTCCATGGAGAAACATAGCAGGGAATGGAGCAATGAACTCAGTGGACGGCAGTGGCTGGTGAGTTATTAAGGTTCAGATATCCCCCAGGAGAGGGTATTGGCTGGAAGCCATCTTGGAGCGGAATAACTGAACTCTCAGAGCAACTGCTGTCTCCACCTGGTAGCTGTCAGGCTGAGGCTGCCGAGTTCAAATAAGGTCAGGGAACTGAGATCAAGCTGAAGGGGAGCCAAGTGGAAGCTGGCAGGAGGTGCACAGAGTGTTCCAGGATAAACAAATCAGTCTCAGTCTCACAGCCAGAAGCCAACCTGAATTTCAGGGGAACTAGAGATGCAGGCTTAGTGGGATTATCCACCACCCTACTGTAAACCTATACCTGCTTGCTGCTATTAATCTACTCAGGTCTGGGCTCCCTCTGCCCACACTGTAGACCGGTGAGAGACAGAAGAGACACACTCTGAGGTAAATTTCTCTTTCTTTCTTTCTTTTCTTGCTTTTGTTTTTGGTTTGTTTCATTTTGTTTTTTCTTGTTTTTATACATGTGTGAATATGGCTTCTAGTTTTTTTGTTTTGTTTTGTTTTTTTGGTTCTCTTCTTATAATTATTTTTTCCTTCTCTCTTTCCCCCCTGTCTTCTTCACCAGTTCCCCAAAGTTCACATAATCTTTTGTCCTCCAGCTTTGCTTCTAATCTCTTTCTCTTCCATTGTTTCTCTATTTTTCCCCCTAACCCCTTAAAATTTTTCTACTTTGAGGGTAAAATTATCATACTGAGGGCTTATTTATTGTACAAAGTTTTCTGGTTCGTTTTAAATCTCATTATATAACAACAAATCCATTCACGTTAGGCAAGGTGACATAATTGCTGTCATCAGGCATTTCCATGTATATCAAGGCTGAGATTGCCAAATGGGTATAAACATTATGATAGGCCAGTGCCATAGAACTGGGAGCTTGAGCCAAGAAGGAGCAACTTCTCATTGCCAGTAAGTAGAAGTCAGATCTTGCAACAAACTCAAACCCAAATATCCAGCTGACCCCAGAAGACACCTGTGAGAAGTCATTTCCTAAGGGTTCTAAATACTAGCAATAAGCTACTCACAATAAACAATTTACAAGGATCAAGCCAGGAATTAAACCTTAAAAAATGTAAAATGAGAGACACTCAAACAAGATACAATTCCAGACTTCCAACTCACTAAAGGCAAATGCAGGGGGCAATGAGGTGACACAATTTTAAAGTCACTCACCTTGACTCTATGAAGAGGTAATAGTTGAAGTAACAAAGCAGATGAATGAGACTCTAGAAAAAAATCAAATCAGAAATTTCTCAGATAACTAGAGTAGGTGACCATAATGAAACAAATAGTGACTCTAAAGCAGAAACAGATAAAAAAAAATAGGAGAACTTAGGACAATGATGGAAACCATGAACAGCTAACAAAGGAAAGGAATGGAATCCATGAAACAGATTCAAAAAGATATACAGGGGATTTAAAATTTCATTGAAAGTATACACAGCAGAATGAGCCAATGTGAGAACATAATTTCAGACATGGAAGACAGGATTTCAGTTATTAAACATGGAAAGAAAGATTTCTTACAAAAAGTAAGACCATGAGAAATCAATCCCAGGGATGCAAAGATGGTACAACATATGCAAAGCAACCACAAGTGTAATACACCATACTAACAGAGTCAGGGACAAAAACCATATGATTATCTCAGTAGATGCAGAAAAAGTATTTGGTAAAGCCCAAAATAAATTCATGACAAAAACCTACAGAAAATTGGAATAGAGGTCTTTATTTCAATCTGATAAAAGCCATCTGTGACAAACCAACAGAGAACATCAAACTAAATAGACGAAGCTTAAAACTTTCTCTCTAAAATCAGGAATAAGACAAGGATGTCTGCTATCATCATTCTTATTCAATATAGTTCTAGAAACGTTAGCCAGAGTAATTAGATAAGAGAAAGAAAAAAAGGAATAATGGATAGGCAAGGGAAAAATTAAATTATCATTATTTGCAAGTGACATGATACTCTACACAGAAGACCTCAGAAACTCCTCAAAGACTTCTAGATTTAATAATAAAATTTAGTAGCATAGATGGATGCAAAATCAACACTCAAAAATCAATTGCATTCCTGTATACAACTAACAAACTCAGTGAGACAGTAATTAAGGAAACAATACCACTAAGCTAAACCCCCAGCCCTGGGGTATAATCTTATTAAAAATATTTTGTACAACAAGAGAACTACCAACAGAATGCAGACAACCCACAGAGTGGGAAAAAAATTTGCTAACTGCATCTCAAGGGACTAAAATTAGAATATACAAAGAACTTGGAAAAAAAATCAACTTTCCCTATCAATCCAAAAATGGGCATCTGAAATGAATAGATGAAGAAGTAAAAACAGCAAATAAATACATGAAAAAATGTACAACATCACTGGTTGTTCAAGGGATGCAAATTAAACCAATGCTGAGATTCTATCTTACTCCAGAAAAAAAATGGTTCTTATCAAGAAATAAACCAGTAACAAATGTTGGCTGGGTTGTAGGGAAAAAGTAACCCTTCTCTGTTGTTGATGAGAGTGTAAACAGGTACTGTGGGAAATCAGTCTGGAGATTCCTCAAACAACTAAAACTGGAGGTTCCATTCAACTTAGCTATTCCCTTTCTTGGTATCTTCCCAAAATAATTAAAAGCATCATCATACCACAGCAATATATGCACACTCATGTTTATGACAGCACAGTTTATAATAGCCAAATTTTGGAAATAGCCCAATTGCCCATCAACAGATGAACATATAAAGATATATATATATATATATATATATATATATATATATATCAGAATACTACATCGCTAGAAAGAAGGATAAGTTTGAAACATTTCCAGCTGCATGAATGCACTTTGAGACCATTCTCTTAAGTGAAATAAATCTGATATCCATGTGTCAATGCCACACTGTTTCTCTGGTATGAAAAACTAAAGAGTAAGGGCCCAAATCTATAAAAGATATTAAGAAATGCAAAGAAAATTTTCATATGAAGGAAGGAATGGGTGGGTGAAAGGGGACAAGAAAAAAGAATAGAAGGAAAAATTAAAATAAAGCTTCTGTAAAAGAAGAGGGAAAATGAAGTTAAAGGGAGGGGAGGAGAATAGGGAAAAATGAAGAGCCAAGATATACACAGGCACAAACTCCCTGTGATGAATGTTATCAGTATGTACATCTATACTATACCAATAAGATAAAAAGTAAAACAGATCTTATGGCTTTGCAATGTGACGCTCCAGAAAGCTCAGTCCGTTACCCAGTTCTCAAGGCTTCCGGAGTCGTTCAAGCTCACTGCAACAATCATTTTTAGAACTCTTAACCTTCTGCCTTTCCCTGGAGGCTTTCAGCCTTTACTCCCTTCTCTGTGATGATTAGACTGCAGGCTGCACCATTTCCACCCTGTCTTACATAGCTCATCTGCTCCCTCAAACTCTGCCCTTCAGTCACACCTACCCATGCCATCTCTGTCATCTATGCTGACACCTACATAAGGGCCACAGAGTGTGACTGTAGAAAATAACAACCCTCCCAGCCTTTCAAACTCAGTTTCCAAAATCAAAGATACTGGCCCTTTTTCCCAGGATTTGCTACTCCCCTTCTCAACGGCAATGCCTCTGTCTCCATAATCAAAGGCACTTTAACAGTCCTTCTCACCACCCACTCACTTCTAAATAGAAATATATGTATAAAGCATTTTAACTTCCTGCTAAGCTCTTTTGAACCTAAGCAAGCACTGAACTGGAGACTGTGAGCAAATAGGAATAAAATAAACCTTTTAGCACGTGGAAGAAGGCGGGGTCTTGCAGCAGAGCAGCTGCCGATTTCGCCTGCTCTACCTCCTGCCTTGCCCGGGCTTCTTGCACTGTGAAATCTGAATGGTCGTGGGTAACGATTACTTCTTATGGCACTTGAGTGAAGTAAGTTAAATAAGATCATATAAGGAATTGCATGTAAGTACGGATAATTATTTTTTATTTTATTTAGAGAAAAAAGTAAAACAGAAAAAAGTGTAAAAATAATACAGAATTTCAAAAAAACAGCAATAAGAAATGACTAGTCATTGTTTGATTGTCCATTTTTTGCTTTGATTTTGTAACTTGAACAACTACTTCTAAGATAACAGTATGTAATTTATCAATGAGTGATTTCTTACTGTTATTTTTTTGACTAGTACACATAATTATTAAGAATTTCTGCCTCAATTCTGCCTAGAGGAACCCATGGGCTAATATGGGAGAACAAACTCAAGAGGTAACCAGCTAGGAGAGCATTACAGAGGCAAGAACACAAAGCGTTGGTAATGCAAAGATGGAAATAGTCACTGTGCCGGGGAGCTCCACGAGGGGATCCCAGGTGTATGCTTCATTACCTGCTTCCACTTTATACCCCTATCTGAGGAGACACATGCACTGCTGATTTGAGCTTGGGAGAGAATGTGGGTAGTGGGAAGAAAAGGCTGCTGTGCTAAGATTTCTAGGAGTTCTTCTGGGATTGAGTTCAGTGAAGTTCGGCATATTTTCTGTGAAAAAATATAACCTGATTAAATCAGCTTACTATTAGGGAAAGAGCTGTTCTGACAAAACCATTAGTTTCCTTCAGACCCTGGCAGCTGCCCTGCAGAAAGCCCATCCTGCTGCTAATTCATGAGCAAAAAGCAACCCGTCTACGTGACAGCCATATTTATGAAGAGTCCTCTACAGCTGGCAAAAGAAGAACAGTCCTACTTACTAATCATTTTGAGGGGCTTGATCCGTCCTTCTAAAGTGGCTGAGCAAACCCTCTGTCTTTTTTTCTGTCTGACTTGCCACAATTCACAACTGGAGTGGTCCTCATGCATCCCCGGGGGCAAGCTCTGTGCCAGGCTTATATGTGACCAAAAGTGTCTCCTTTCCTCAAAGAGCATCCGGGCATTGTCCAGTAGTAGATTTTAAACTTTTTCAGTAGATTCTAAATATCTTACTTGAAAACTCAACACAACTGATTAAGACTTACAAAACAGAACAGAGTATATTGATTCTTAGTGAATAAAAGCATCGAGACCTGGAGTCACACTTGTCAGCGCAAAGTTTAAAGGGAATAGGTTCACTCAAGGTACAGATGTTTGAATTTTGAAACAAACTTTGAAAAGTCTGCTATGTGTGATCCAAATTATACTGGTGAGAAGAAATAATCGAGTCAATCTCCATTTTACCTCCCTCCATTATTTTTTCAATGAATTGTCTCCTCTAGGTAGGTGCTGGAAGAGCAAATTTGTCCATTCATTTACCTGGTCTGTGAAAGTTTTAAAGTTTACTCCACTTTAATTTTATTGTCCAATTTCCTTCTCTCTGTGGACCATAGATTCAAAGCTTCCCTGTATAGAGATGCAGTCAAGCTGCTTTGTTCCCATGGTTCTGTCTGGGGACATGAGAACTTCAGTTCTCTCCCATTACACAAATTTGAACTCCATCTCGTGCCTTGGAGCCACCTCAGGACATCAATGTGCATGTGCAGTACAATTCCTATTAAGTTGCAAATTTCTTGAAGAATCCTTGATGCACCCTTACTTCCTTTCATTCTTCCATATAAACTCACAGATGTAGTGGTTGACAATCTGCCCAGGGGCTTGATCAGAGGCAGTTGTTATCTGATACCTTCTTCTCCTATTGAATCTGCCTTAAATACTCCTCATTTCAGTACTGCAGCTTTTGCCATTCTGTAAATGTTATTTTGTCTTTCTCAGTCCTCCAGCATCAGTTACTTATTACCATGCCTTCGTTCTCAGTCCATCACACAGCATTTAGCTCATTCAACAGTGACAATGGGAAATCAGGGAATTTTCTAATTTTCTACACTGGTTTCTCCTGAGACAGAAATATTGGTGTCTGAAGATTAAGTTATTCTGTTATTTCTGGTTGCACTTACAGAGAGGGAGTCTTTGCCAAGTTTAGGAGCACCTATATCCTCCCTCTAAGTGACTGTCACAGACTGTCCCAGTAAAGATCTTGCCTTCCGTGTGAATGCTATTACTTCATCCAAGTAAGCACAAGTGTGACAGAAACTTTTCTGGTATTAAATGTAAACATCTCACATTCACCCCACACCTCTAACTTACCTTCAGAAACTTCTGGCTGGAGAAGTGTTATATAATGTTATATAATGTTATCTCTTTTTTTTTTCAGCTTACATGACTCCACTCTCTCACCCCACCTTCCAGGGCACCAAGTACATGCTCTCTGGTGTAATCATTTTTAAAAGACAATGACACTCACAATATATATTTTTTACCATTCAGAGAACTCTGAAGAAGAGATATGAATTCTGGTTGCCTACTGATAACAAAGAAATGAGAAAAAACCCTACAAGAAGAAAAAGAGTTTAAGTAATTAATTGTCATATATGTAAACTGTTTGGCATAATGCCTGGTGCATAGTAAATAGTAATGATTATCACTATCCCTGTGTGTCATGTACAATCAAAACAAAGTAACACATTGATCTTGTCCACAATGATGCTATTGAGCAAGACAGATGAGAAAGAGATGATTGTATGTGTTTTCCATCATGCCTGACTTAATGTTTTAAAATCTTTCACTAACATGCTGTGTGACGTGGAACAAAATTCTACAGATTCAGGAAAATTTAGAAGAGATCCAAATGTCTGCGGAACGTGGAAAGAGGTCACCCCCAACAATGTGGGAGCACACGTGCTACGTGCTCTTACTGCTTGGGCTGTGTCCAGATTTGTGGAGTGTTTGCTTGTTTGTCTGTTCTCCTCCTGGATAGCTCCTGCTTCTATCACTTCTTGTGGACTTACATATCTTCTCTTGTAGCCAGTATGAAAGTCTGCTGCCTGTCTCAAAATAAAACAGGAAATGATTATGTACTTATTCAATGGATCCCAGAATGTGTATCAGAGTTTTTGGGTCTCTCATCATCTATAGCTAATATGGACAAGGTTTCTAAAATAGTGTGTTCTCTTGTCCTTTTCTAATGAGATCAATAAATGAATATACTAGATGAATGTTATCTTTACAAGCTTTTTCTAGCTGAACATACAAAGATTGCCTTAGAGACCTTTATTCTAATTAGATTCGGTAGGGGGTCTCTTCACTTTCATTGCTGATTGAATTTTTGGTGTCCCAATTCAGATATGAATTTAGGAAATTATCCCTAAAATGTTACTCAAAAGTGAAACATAAAATACGAATCTACTTTTCATCATTTGAGTAATACTCTAATTAAAGCTCTACATAGTATTCTGGTTTTTTAAATGTTTATTGGCCAGATTTAGGGAATTCGGTTCTGTCTGTCACAACATTGCTGTTGATGAGATGGAAATTCGTAATAGCGCAGATGTGTAATTGAATACGGAAAATTCAATAAATAATGGGCATCAATAGAAATTACTCAGCATAATTCAACATACATATGTCTCTCCATCTACTGCCTGTCTAGTAACAGAATCAACTGATAAGACAAAATGCATTAAAATTCTATTTTTATACATTTATGATGAGAAATAAAGCTGAACTTTTAAAACTATTAATATTGTTTATATCTGATTATAGGACTATAAATGATGCTTTTACGTCTGAACACTTTTGTATATTGAATGAGAATTGCTGGTATATGAATAAGTACCATAATCAATACTAAATAAAATGCATAAGATACAAAATATTAGTAGAAATTATTTTCTGTTGTAGCAGAAAGTTGTGACAGATTCTAGTGCAAGTAGGGCCTGGACAGTGCTGATAGAGCAGACAACACTGGAACTGCAGCACAGCAGGCCTGATGAGGCCCAGCTCTATTCCTTCACTTCATGAGAGAGAGCTAAATTCCTCAGACTCAAATTTTGCCTTAAACTCTACTCTTCATTGATGTAATTATTGCATTTCTAACTATTGTGCATAGCTTTCATGTGCAACCACTCTTAATGAAAACTACTCATATAAATCTAACAATACCTTGAACACAGCTTGGCACTTAGAAAAAAATATAAAGTCAATTATAAATGCAGTTACTATCCACAAATAAGAGGGTGAAAAACTGTGGTACAGACCAGCTTTGGCTTAGTTGGCTCACAAGTCTGGAGTCTGGCTATGACGGTGAGGATGACTTGATTCTCCTCTACAGCTACCCTCTACCAGGGTATTTCAGTCTTGTTTACTAGGCCGCTGAAGCAACCAGTGAAACCTTTAGTGATTCTCAGGGTTAAAAACTGGCACAGTGCTATATTAAACATATTCTGCTATGCAGAGTAAATCACACTCTACCCCACCTGCAAGGAAACAGACTCTACCTCTTGATAGCAGAAGCTACAAAGAAGTATGGCCATACTTGAAATCTATTACATTTGTACAAGAAAGTTCCTCCAACAGTGACCTAGCATGATTCTGTGTTCTTCACTGGACTATATGTAGTCAAAATGACCATACTTCCAAAATTTATATACAAACTTGATTAAATCTCAATCAAAATATCAACAGCATTCTTCACAACACTGGAGAAAACAATCTTAAAATTAGTGTGGAACCAGAAGAGACTCAGAGTAACAAAAGCAGTCCTGGGTAACAAGATCAAAGCAGGAGGCATCACAATCCCAAGAATTGAAATTATATTACAAAGACTAATAAGAACATCATGGTGCAGTGGTATATTGACTCATGAATGCTTTCGTTTCCAAACAATGTGGTTTACACACAGAAGCATATGGCAAAATTTTGTCTTTGTTTGCAAATTCTGCGTCAGGTGATGAATGCAATAGGCATCTATTTTGGACAAGCACAATGTAGCCATTTTCACCAGAACTGTGGAACGAATTAAACTCATAAACCATTGTACCACTCTACTGGCACGAAAACAGACTTGAGGATCAATGGAATAGAATAGAAGATGCAAAAACAACCCCAAATATTTTCAGCTATTTAATCTTTCACAGTGGGATCCAAAATATACACTGGAGGAAAGGGTCTCTTTCATAAATCATTTTAGGAAAATTGACTAGTTACTATAATCTGGATTTGGATAGTGTGTGTTGTGATTTTTGTCATTTCTAGTTACATTGATGAGTCATTTGCTCTTGGTGCATCTTGTTAGGGCTTCTCCATTTTATTTATTATTTCAAAGAACCAACTTTTTGACCCTCATCTTTATAATTTCCCTTCTTGATTTCAGTTTGGGACTAGTTTATTGTTGTTTCTCAAGTATCTTAAGATTTCTCATAAGGTTATTTGGGTTTGCTCTATTTCAGCACGATTCCAATGAATTTTCCTCTGAGAACTGCTTTAATGGTGACCCAGAAGTTTTGTTGGGTTGTAAATCATTGTCATTAACTTCCAGGAAGTTTTTAATTTCTCCTGGAGCCTATTGTTTATTTAGAAATATGCTAATAATTTTCCAGGAGCTTTTTCTTTTTTCAAAACTTTTTCTATCGTTGATTTCTATTTTCAGATAGTATACTTGGGTTGATTTTAGTTCTTTTATATTTACTTAAAAAAGCTTTCTGGAGTATCAAGTGATCTATTTTGAAAAAATTGTACCATGTACTGCTGAAAAGAATGTATACTCTATTATAGGGGGGTGGAATACTTTGTATGTATCTGTTAAGTTCATATGTTCAAGGGTGTGATTCACATCTGAAATTTCTATATTGGTGTTTTGTTTAATTGATCTGTGCCTTTGCAAAACTGGAGTGTTAAAATTGTTTACTATGATTGCATTAATATCTATTTGATATTTTAATTTTGGCAGCTTTTGTTTTATAAAGATATGTGCTCCAGTATTCAGGGCATATATGTTTTTCAATGTTATCTCTTCTTGTTAGATTGTTTCTTTAAGTAGTAAATTGTGATCTTCTTTCTCTCTGATTCATTTTAACCTGAAGTTTATTATGTCTGAATTAGAATTGCTACCCTTGCTTGTTTTTAGGAACCTGCTACACAAAATGTTGTTTTCCATCCTTTAATTCTTAGTCTATGAATACTTTTTTGGATTAACTGAGTTTCTCAAATGCAACAGATTACTTATTTTTTATTTCTTCTAAAATAGAATCTTGCCCTGGAATTCAGACTGGCCTTAAACTCATTCCAGCCTTCTGTCTCAGCTTCCTGAGTGTTAGGATTACAGGCAGGCACCACCACATCTAGGTGGATTCTTCTTTTGATACAGTCTGTAAATCTCTCTTTTGATTGGAAAGCTGAGGCTGTTAACATTGAGACATATTACTTAGGTGTGTTGGTTACTAACTAGTATTGCTTTCTTTATCAGTTGGTACATCATTTCTTTTACTTTTCCGATGTTTTTTGTTGCTCTTTGTCCATTGACCTCATTAGATTCCTCTGTGTTTGTGTGTATGTGTGTGTGTGCGCTCAATTAATTGTTTCAGTTAAAAATATTCTTGAGAATTTTAGCTAGAGCTGGCTTAGCATTCATCTATCTTCTGAGCTGGTCTTTTTCATGGAAATATCTTGTTTCTCTATCTGTTCTACAGGAAACCTTTTCTGGATACATTAATCTGAGTTGGAAGTTATTTGCTCCTAGGGCTTGAAATGCTTCATTCAAAGCTCTTCTGGCCTTCAGAGTTTGTGCTGAGAAGTCTGTTATGAGTCTAGTTTGTTTATCTTGATATGTGATTTTTTTCATTCTTCTCTGGCTGCCTTTAGAATTCTGGTTTTATTGGCTGAATATCTGCAAATTTAATGAGGATATGTCTTGGTGAACTTATCCCTTCATCATAATTGTTTTGAATTCTATAAGCATTGCTTACTCATATTTTAAAGTATTTTCTTACATTTGGAAAATTTCCTTCCATATTTTCTGTTAGCATGTTGATGAATCCATCTGTGCAATCTTTTGGATTTTTCTCTAACTCCAATTAGCTTTAGCTTAATCTTCTCATTATCTAGTAGCTGCTGGAGAGTCTTTTCTTGTTCTCATATTTACTTTTTTGGCTTCTCAGAGTTCTTTATCATTGTTCACTGTTTTGTCCTCAATATCAGACACTTTTCACATTGGTTATTTCTGCGATGTGTAAATTCTAAATTTTTTTCTTATTTCAGGTGTTTCTCAGTTACATCTTTTCAAGAATTTCATATCCTTGTTGAATCTGTTGTTCAAATTTTGAACTGCTTTGGTTAGCTCGTCCATTTTTTTTTTTTAAACCCATTTCCCTGCAATTCACCAGGGACATAGTGAGTGTCACTGTGGTGAACTTTCAGTTCATTTCCTCTTTGAGCTCATCTATTTCCTTCATCTCTTCTATGAATTTTTATAGATTTCTGCTAATTGGTATTTGTCTTCTTTTTCCCTTGTGGTTCCTTGTTCTGCCCTTTGGGCGTTGGGAGGTTCAGCGCTCTATTTCCCTTTTGCCCAATTTACATAACTGCATCTGTGTGTGCGTATATAAACACTCCTTTGCAAAGGTACTGTAAGTTGAAGACTAGCGAAGTGAAAAATGTTGTTACATGGAGATTTTGGTGGAATGTTGCCTCCTGATGAATAATTTTCAGCCTTTGTATGCACAGTTCTATTATTTATTCCTTTTTTATTTACTTAAAGTGATTTTAACTCTATATGTTTTTCTGCAAGGATTTCTTCAATTTATAACAGCATTCACAGGTTCAGTCTTACATCTCTATAGTCTTTGAAGTTACTCTCCACTCCTGTTTGTCTGTTCGCTAGAAGAGGAAGAGAACCTGAATACCTATAAAATCATAGCCAGTGAAAGCACAAATATACAAAAGAAAAGATATTGCGGCCCTCTGCAGTGTGTCCCCAATTTCCTGCAAGGTGTTATGGTACATGATGAAAAAGAAGACCAAGAGACAAACAGCAGTGCAGTGGCGATTTGGAATGGCCCGTTGTTCAAAGGAACAAAAGGTCACAAGGCAGCCAGAATCTTGGTATTTATTGATCACATTTACATTAAGGGAATGATGAGTTGGTATGGATGACTCAGAGGGTGGTGGTGATCTCAAGCTGAGCAGGGTCTTATGTTGATGAGGATGGTGGGGAGAGGCATCAGATTAATGAGAAGTTTGTCCTTTTCCCATTTTTTTAAATTACTTGATTCACAGAATGTCTCCAGCTGATGTAATTTTTCCCTGGATCATCACAGCATCAACTGTGACCGGAGGCACAGGGAGTTATATTTCTGTGAACCCATAGCATAGCCAGCTCGCATGACAAGATACTAGGCCTTAGACAAGCCTTAATCACAATTTAATCATGAATTTTTTTCCCAAAAAATTATATAGACTGATCCTCAACAAAAAGACCTAATATACACATAAAACCATAAAAGAACATAACCCCACATTGCTAAGTAACTCAAGAAATATATAAAAACTTAAACCAATAACCTGTCTCTGATGGGAAAACTAATTAGATATTCTGAGTTGCTGGGTATATGATTTCCAAATAGCTATTTTTGTCATAGAGTCCCCAGTTTCTCTACTGTAAGACTGAGCTTAATTCAGTCTCAGGAGCTCTTCTGTCAGGTTACAGGCATTTTTGCAGAGTCTGATCCAGTCTGAGTTATCAGATTAGGAAATCTTGCTGCTCCTTTTCCTGGGAGTGTGGTGGATTCAGTAAACAAATTCAAACATAAAATTGTCCGCTAGTCAAGATTATTCCTATGCAATATATTGAATTACAACAATATCAGGCTAATCCATTTCTGTGGCATTTATCAGGACTGGTTGAAAAATAACATATGATATGCTCCTGTTTTGGGCCTCCCTTTAGCAATGGGAACAGAGCAGCAATGTGAGCCTCTACTCTGGTGTAACTCAGGCTGAATCTGGTGCCTGACTACAGGACCAAAGTCTCCAATCACCAATTCATGCTTTTTAGCTGAATTCCCCTGATTCTGCTCTCCAACTGCCGTCCGTCTCCAGTGACTATTTCTCCCTCATGCACTCTGAAAACTTGGTAGTATGAATTACCTGGGATTAAAGTTCAGACACCAGCCCTTCCGCATAGTGGTTTCCCAGCCCATGCCTGCTCTGCACAGCTGTGTCCTGGGATGCTTGTACTGCAGCTATTCACTGACTGGAAGGGTGCTCAGGAATCAGAGACTCGTGTTCTTTCCACTGTCTCCAACTGCATAAGTCTTCTGGTCCCAAGGCAGTTTGCCACTAGCAGGTAAGTTCCGTCCCACTGTGCTACCATCTGCGACATCAGTTTCTCCATTGTAGTATGGGCCACTTCTTCTACCACTTAATCCTATTTTCTTCTCCTCTGTCAGTTCCCTCATTTTGCCACATACCTTCCCCTCACTCTGGTTCTTCTCCATGCTACTGTCCTCTAGACGTCAGACACTTTGTCCTGAAGGAGTCAAAGTATGAGCACTCACTGCTCTGCCATCTTGTTGATGCAGTTATTTCTTTAAAAATATAGAATAATTCTTCTTATAAAATTATCCATGCCTTTATAGAAAGAAAATTTTGATGCTTCTATTTTTCTAAAATAATTATCTTGTTTAAATTTTCTATCTCTAGCGGAGTTAGTTTCAGAAATATATACATTCTTTAGCAATAAATCATCTTTCAAGCTCTCAAATTCATTAATATAAAAACAAATGAACTAGTCTCTAATAATTCTTTTATTTTACCTGTACTTGTGTTGATCTCTTCATTGCTATTCTTAATTTAGGGTGTCTGTACAAGTTTCATTTCTTTATTTTAAAGTTATGAGGTACTGGTTTTCAGTTTTATCATTCTTCCAAAAAAATCAAATCTTGCATTTACATATTACTTTTGTCATATTTTACTTTCCTGGTGCATTTTTTTCTATTTAAAAACATTTAAGTATGAAATACAACACTTCAGAAAGTGAAAAGAGCATGAAATATAAATGAACAACTTTATTAATCATTATACAATTAAAACTTATGTAATCACCACTCAATCAAGAGAGAACATTTTCCAATTTTAACATAATCCCTCCTCCCTAAACCTTATCGTGATGACTTTTGTGGCAATTATTTTTTTTGCATTTCTTCATAATGATAGTACCTATGTAGGCAACCTAAATGTTGCAATTTAGTTTTGCCTATCTTTGTAATTGGATAGAATCATGTGGTATGTACAGTTTTCTGTAGTTGGGTAGAACTGAAATAATAACTGCTAATTTTGCTACTAAAAATTATATTTAATTGTACAAATGTACTCTGACGTGTTTATGCACATCCTTCTTTAGTCACAAGTCATTAATACTTGGAATTCATAGATAGAATTCAAAAGCCATTAACTTGAATAAAAAATGATTTTCAACAACTTCTATCTAAAATGCAGCAATTTCTTTCATTATAAATTTAGACAAAAGAGAAACACATACCTCTACCTCCAACTTTGTCACAGGTAGCTTTGTTTTATATGTCACTGATAGAAGTAACAAATATTTTATATCACTTTATGGTTATAGAGATCGGGAAATATCATGTGAGCCAATTAGTATTTTGAAGTTATGGTAGTTATTAGACCCAGTATTAGCCCTTATTTAAATGTTAATAAAGATAGATGATAGCACAAATAAAGGTAACAGTTTTAATATTTGTAAGTGCCTCCTGATACAACTGTTTTCTTTTGCATATGTATGTATTTTATGTTGTGTATGTAAAAGCTTTAAGGTTCTTGTGTGAAAGGGTCTCTAGGCTTTGCCAGACATCAGGATATATACCACAAAAAATGCTTGTGTTCCAGGCTATATAACCAGGAGGAAAATTCAGTCTATGAATCAGTGCGGCATAAGCCAGATGTATTTGTTCTTTCCATTGCTGAAATAAAATGCCTGACATTACGTATTGTACAAAGAGGTTTATTTAACTCACAGTTTTGGAGACTCAAAAGCCAACATGACATGACCCAATTCTACAGGCCTTTGGTGGATGGCATCAGTGTGGATGAATGTGAAAGAAAACTCAATCACAGGGAAGACAGGGAGCCAGAGAGTAGGGAGAAGCAGTCTTTCTCTTTTTAACTGGCATCCTGTGAAAATTACATTAATCCCTTCAAAGGGCAGGGCCCCAAAGGACCGAAGTACCACCTACGCAGCTCCACCTCTTAAAGGTTTCACTACTGGGAAACATCGCTGCAGTGAAGACCTGGCTGCAAACACATGAATCCTTGGGACATACTCAAACCCTGTCCAAAAGAGAACACTAGATTAAGCTCCTCAAAATAAGTAGTTTTAACCAGTAAAGATTTATTTTTCATCCATTCTGCATCTCTCCATATCTATTTCAAGAATCGTTGGGGTGCTCACTTGGGACTCTAGGATGGTAGTTTCTATTGCCTTCGAATGATTGGTGGTGGCAGAGGAAATGGCCCTGTGCCTTAAAGGTACTAATGCAGAATGAATAATGCATTTTGCCTTTGCTCACATTTTGTTTTTCCAAGCAAATGATATGGCTGTAACTAGTGTAAAGAGGATAGAACATGATTAACTCCACATAAGGGGTGTGATCATTATGTACTGCAAACACACACCGAAAAAGAAAGGGAGTCCAGGAAAGGGTGGCATGTGTGGGAGAGAGGAGAGGACGGAAGAAAAGGGGATGAAAAAAGGAATTAAGATGTGTCATGCATATGTGCCAGCTCCCCGCAAGGGAAGTGAACACTCTGTGCCCCAACATGTACGTGCAAACTAAACTAACAAAGAAACAGAAGAAAGTAAAGCAAAAGTATTGGTAAACTTCTATCTAGTATATCTTCTGTTAAGATATACATAAGTCAAGTTTATTATATAGTATATCAGTTTTCTTCAGAGAAGTCTAATAATTATACTACATGGGTACTGTACAAAATTTTATCTTAGAAGATTTTTTATTTCATTCATTCAAGTTGCCTCATTTTTTTCCTAGATTATGTCTGAATATCTACCTATCTACCTATCTATCTATCTATCTATCTATCTATATATATATATATAGTTACTATACACTATTACTTAATATTTATATATTATTTCATATTCAGATATAATAACATTTTGAGTTCCTGTTTCTTAAAGTGCCTTCTCAGATCATTTGCCCATTTTTAAGGTAGATTATCTTTTGCTACTTTCTTCCCACTTAACTTACATTTTCCTTGTTTCTGTTGTCCTGCATTTTATTCCTCATATTTCTGTTTTATTTTTAATCTAAATTAGATTTTTAACTGATACATAAATATATTACATGATACATATTAATGGGATAACATGATGACTTTCAACACGTTGTGTAATGTTCAAATGAGGTTAAACATATCTGCCTCATCAAACATTTATCATTTTTTCATGGTGAGAACTTTCAAAATCCTTTCCTCCAGGTTTCTCACATATATGTCTCACCACTGTCCTCTGTAGATACCCTACTGAATCACAGCATGCAGAGCTTCCTGCTCATATGTAACAGTCACCTGGTACTTACTGATCACACTTGCCCTGTTCTCACATTCTACTCTCCCTGACCTCTGGAGTCTACCCTCAACCTCTCTGAGATCAATATTTTTAGATTCCACATATGACTGAGATCAACTGGTACTTGTTTTGCTGTGGCTTATTTCACTCCATGATCTCCACTTCTATCCATGTTTTTTCAAGTTACAGAATTTTGTTCCACCCTATGACTTAATTCCTTTCCACAGTGTGTATGAACTTTATTTTTTATCCACTCATCAGTTGGACACTGCAATATACCTCATTTCTTACCTAGCATGAATACAGCTACAGTGAACATGGGAATACAGACGAGTCTTTAACCCCTCGCTATTGTTTTAGGGTCCATTTATTTATTGATGTTGCTTAATTCATGGAAACAAATTTGGTGACAATTTTTATCCTCTCTCCAGTTATTTTTTTATTGTCAATTAGTTGCAATATTTGTCACTCTTCTTATTCTTTTATTTCATTGGTGGATTTTTGCAAAAGACATTCATTTTGGATTTTTTTATTTACTGGTCTCATTTGAATAAGTTAAATTATCCCTGTAACAGCTTAAAATAAGGCGATTCATTGAAAAGGTCTTGGACATGGCCTTCAGGAATTTTTGTAAATCAGAGTTTTCTGCTGTGATTGCAAATTTCTAGCCTTAATGTCTTCCTGATCAACAAAGATTGACAATTGTGACTTGCTCACATTGTGAATTTCTTTTTTAAAAATTACTTCATAATCAGAACGTTTCCTACATAAAATGCTTAAATTTTTTTAGAATCTGTGCCCTTGGTAAGCTAAGAAAGCTGTTGTTGCCAGGTCATGTGCCCAATGAACACTGCTGTAGGTGGAGGCTTGTTAATTTTGCTCTTGGAAACACTACACATAACCTCAGGAAGCATCTCATTTGGCATTTTCTGATTACTGTCTTTTGGTCTCTCCACTGCACTCTTCTCTGACAACTGTTTTGCCTACCTGTGTGCAATTCTTGAGATGTATCATAGTTTCACTAAAGAGTGAGACTGTCACTGGACACAGTGAAACAACTCTGTAATCTCTGCTATTCTAAGAGGCTAAGGCAGAAGAATTGTGATTTCAAGGCCAGCCTGGCAAATTCAGCAAGAGCTTCTCTCAAAATAAAGCTAAAAAAGGAAGTGGATGTAGTACAACACTCTTTGTTTCAATCTCTAGTACTAGACAAAAATGAAACTTTCTTTTCTTATTGTCTTAGGTTTTAAAACTAGAAAATGTAAACTTTATAGCATCATTTTTACAACCAGAATTCCATCAAAGTTTAAAACCAAGTGTTATACTAAAGTTGCATCTTGATGGTATTCATGAAGAGACACATCTTAAGAACAAAATCAAAATAATGATCAGTTAGGAGTCTGTAATGCAATCCTACTGATCGATAATAACAATTCATAGAGTTGGACAGCTACATCATTAAACATTATATATCATATAAATGAATTAAGATTAATATTATCAGCAAGAACCAAAAAGGGGTAAGGGGTCCTAGAGGAGGTAGGGGGTAGCTGAGAGGGAAGGGAAAGGGCATTAAAAAAGAACCAAGCTGTACTACGTAATGTGCACCCCACTCCCCAAGATGACTATAAACTGCACATCCTGCAAACATGTATTTATTAAAAAGAAAACAGTGTGTGGGCTGAAAAACCAATAAAAATTGAAGGAGAGCTTAATGGGAGGACTGAAAAATGGGAAAAAAGATATTCTCATTCTCTATAATATTAGAAAAATTTATATCTTTTTTACACGGAATCTGATAACAATGCAGAGCATATTTCCACTTATGGCACCTCTAAAACATATACTCATGTGTTCAGAGAATGTCAGCACCGGATTGGACCCGAGCTATTTCAACAAAGATAAAATGTGTTTTATAACCATGATCTAAAAAAGATATTATTTATTCTAAAATAGGAAACTCTTCTATGGACTTTCTTCATTAAAATTCCTAGAACACTAAATCTCTCTCCATCTTTGAATTGCTTCAACATCTGACAGTGTAACTACTTTAAATATGTGACTGGTAAGTCAATCTCATCTATGTGTTGTATGAACATTGCATCTACAACACAAAGCTTTATTACATGTCATACAGATATATGCCTACCTAGATATACTAACTAGGAATGGATCAAAGAGCCCTATAAATAAAAAGGTTAGGATGGTGATAATTGTAAAACTGGGAGAGATTCATTCCAACTCTGAGAAAGATGCAATAACAAAGACTAGATATACACTATTGCTCGAAACAACAAAAATTAAACTCCAATAAATAAAACAATGCTTTGAAAGACACCTTCCATACAGCATGAAGCAGCAATCCTTGAGCCTAACAATGGCCCCAATTTGCCACCTTGAGAAAATTTCTAGTCCACGGATCAGGGAATTACAAGTCCACCAGTCTCCCTGAGCTAATGAGATGCGGTAATATTCTGGGGAAACCAAGACTACTATAGTATTCAGACAGGGTCACAGAAAGAGAACCACACAGAATACACAGAGACTTTTGGGAGAATCCCCGACACCCAGTCACTAGCGTATCAGACATGCATGGACAGAAACTACCCTCAGTGAAGGAAGAAATATCAGGGAGAACTAGAGGAAAGAAATCCAGGATCTCACCTAGGACTCAGAATATTCTGCCACTGCCCTGCCTGGAAAGGTCCACAATTCACAAAGGGTAATAAGAGATTTGCCTCGTGGTGGAGAATAATTAACCTGACACTAACACAAGATTAAAACTGTCAAAATGTTTCTAAGTATGATAACTGTGTCCCAGAATAAAGTTTGTAAAAATACAAAATCTTTCCTTTTTTTCTTTTATTTTTTCTTTCTTTTTTGTTTGTTTGTTTGTTTGTTTGTTTGTTTGAGACAGAGTCTCACTGTGTAGTTTTGTGTGTATTGAACTCATTAGGGAGCCCAGGTGGGCTACTCATGGTGACCCTCCTGCCCCAGCCTCCCTAGTACTGGGATTACAGATGTGCACCTCCAGGCCCAGATGAAAACTACAAAACTTTCTATTTTATAGAAAAGCAAATTTTTTTACTACCCTACAAGGTAAAATTTGAAATGGTTTTTATCTATCTTAAGAGTCTATGATTATAAGACATATAAAGAAACAGGAAAGTTACCTCTAAATCTGAAAACTCAACCACTTACAACTGAAATAAAACTAACATGTTAGAAATAGCAGGTGTCAAGAGAGAAGACAAGATGGCTGATCAGTGAGCAACAGAATACAAAGCCTCCCGGGAGAAACAATTCATATGCCAGAATAAAACACCCTGCAGAGACCCAGACAGAGGGAGATGGATCCTCTAGACACAGGAAGAAATTAAAACTTAAAAAAGCTCATGAAATACTTCGGGACTACAACTGAAACAGCTAAAAACCAAAGGGACACAGCATTTTCACAATGACCCGCCAAGTCTGCACCAGATTGAATCCGCACCGGCAGGCAGAGCCACCCAAACTCGACCCCACCGCCACTCACACGAAGTACAGCAATGCTGAAGTCAGGGGTTGCTGAGCCCAAAAGACAGCGGAGCCAGTGGAGGAACTTTCATTGATCCATGATCAGTGCTGGGAATGAGACCCCACACACACAGGAAGGGCGCGACCAAATGGGCAACATGTTAGAATTGGGTAGGAGGAGCCTGAACCAGGAGTGACAGTGACTTCAGTTGGTTGCTCCCTCCCCAGAGCAGATTCATGGGATTTGCTTGGACTGGGCTGTGCCCCTGGCCGGGACCCAATGAGCCGTCCCAAATCGATTCCCTGCACCTAGCACACACTGATATGCACCCCTGAAGTTTAGCTGGCCCAGTGGGGAGGGCCAGGCATATGCAGCCTGCTTACACCTCAGTGACAAGAGCAGGTGGGAAAGGGCAGAGTTTCCTTGACAGCATGCTTGGGAGGAAACGTGACCAACAGGGAAGGGAAGGGGCTGGGACCTGCACTGTAACCTGTGTGGAGGAAACCAGGGCCATGACAGGAGAGAGAGGCAAGAGGAGGCCCCCAGCTCAGAACCCTGAGAGCCCTGATCCAGGAGAAGGAAAACAAGGGAGCCTGAGGGCAGCAAACATGCAACATCAGACATGGCTTCAATGGACATTAAGAGATATCTTCGGGACCTTGTAGACGAGCTCAAAACTGAAATATTAAATCAGGTAAAGCAGGATATGAGTAGAATAATAAAAGAAATGCTCTCAGGAAGTATCTCTCAGGATGATACAGACGGAAGAAGGGAGGAACACAAAAAACGGAGAGAAACATTTGATAAAGAATATAAAGAAAATATAGAATAGATGAAGCAGATTCAAAAAGACTACCAGGAAATTAAAAACACCATTGAAAGCTGGCAAAATGCCTTAAAAAAAACTAAGGATAGACTATCAAAACTTGAAGACAAGTTTACAATGTGTGATCATGAAAGGAAAGATCTCTTAAAAATAACAAGGAAACAGGCAGCAACAATGCAAAGGCTAGAAAATGACAAGAGAATCTACAATTTAAGAATAAGAAACATGAACAAAGAAGCAGGAATACATACAGGCGAATTACAAAGGCTATTCATGGAAATAATTAAGGAAAACTTCCCAAGCATGGGAAAAGAAAATGACATTCAGTTGTGTGAGGCATACAGAACTCTAGCCACCTACAACCAGAACAGAGCTACACCCAGACATATAATAATCAAGGTACCAGAAATTCAATATAAAAACAGAATATTAAAAGCCATCAGAGAAAAGAAACAGATTACCTATAAAGGTAAGCCCATCAGAATCATGGCTAACTTCTCAAAACAGACCATCAGATTAAGAAGAGCTTGGAGTGAAATCTTCCAAGTCCTGAAGGAAGGTGGCCTCCAGCCCAGATTGATGTACCCTGCAAAACTGTCACTAGAAATTAATGGAGAAACAAGATGCTTCCATGATAAAGAGGAACTGGGCGAGTTTGTGACCACCAATCCACCTTACAGAGAATGCTGGAGGACATTCTAGAGAGAGAGAAAAAAAATATCGGGATTTTAGGAACAGTGGCAGAAAGGCCTCAATGAGTGGGGCAGGCAGTAGAATGAAGGAGAAAACTAAACAAAGGCAGAAAAGTAGCATAGCAGTAATGAGGCAGAGAAGGATAACTAGAAACTATAATATAGATGGTCTTGATACACTATAGTGTAAATAGTGCACCAGGATTTAAAACACACATTACTCACACCACTCTGTTTAGATGTATTATATTCTGTTCCAGTCATTCTACCTGTACTAGACTTGAGGGCACAGACAGTAACCCGAAAATAACAGGATATAGTATGGTAATTGTCCTTAATTTCCTATTAACTTAATCTAAAGCTCTGTAAAACCTACACAGTTTTACAATGACTGATTTGTTGAATTGCTGCTTTGTATTGATAGATTTTATTCAAAGCTGTTATGATTGATAGTATCAAGCCTGAGAGTATAGGCAACTGCACTTAAGATGACAAGATCCACTAGAATATCCACTATGGTTTGATTATTACCTGCCTTTGAAGTTTTATACTGTCTACAATGTTTTATTTTGCTAATATTGTTATTTACTGCTATACTCAATTATACTGTTATATTCAATTATGCCTGATGATATAGACAATTCTATTGAAGATAATAAGAAACAAACAACATAGTAATCATTGTAGATCATCTTGTACTGTGGTTTTATACGACTTTTTGGTTTCATGTTTTTATAGGAATTTGTTTTGTTTTGTCTTGCTAAGTTTTGTTTTGCCCTCTAATACAGAAAGGATAGAAATACACATAGAGATTCATGCATGTGTAGCTGTTTACACTCTCACTGTTTCACTATCTACTTTGTGTGCTTTAATTTTGTAACTTGAACAACTATTTCTAAGAGGACAATATGTAATTTATCAACTAGTGATTTCTTATTGTTTATCTTTTTTTTTAATTTTGTATTATCGCTATCCTTTACATGCTTTTGTTTCTCTTAAAATAAAATCTTTAAAAAAAAAGAAAGAAATAGCAGGTGAGGGCAATAAAAGTCATTATAAATTAATTCCAGATATCCAAAAGGTAAGAAGATATGCAAAAAAAAATTTTAAAGGCCAATTCAAACTTCTAGAGATGAAAAATACAATGACTGAGATAAATATACACTGTATAAGTTAAATGGCAGGTTAAGCATTGCTCAGAAATGTTTCATAAACTCTGAGAAATAACAATAGAAACTGTCCAAAGGGAGACATAGAAATAAAATATCAAACAATGAAAATAATCTTGATGCATTTTGTGACTTCAGGCATTATGATACATATAAAAGAAAATAGAGAGGAAAGAAAAAATTTATTTGATGAAATAACAAATGATTTTATCCAATTTTGATGAGAACCATAAAAGTACATAGCCAAGAAAGTCAATAAATTCTAAACACAAGAAACATGAGGAAAAGTTTAGAATACTCAAATTATTCAAAATCAATGATAAAGAGAAAATATTTTACAGGATGTGTCTGTGCACACCTGTAATCTCAGCACTCGGGAGGCTGAGGCAGGAGGACTGCTGCAACTTTGAGATCAGCCTAGGCTACAAAATGAGCTCCAGGCCAGCCTGAGCAGCATAGGGAGACTCCGGCTAAAAAAGACAAAGAGAAAATACTTTTAAAAGCCAGACAGCCAGGTATGGTGGCACACTCCCATATCCCCAGCACTCGGGAGGTGAGACAAGAGGATCATTGCAAGTTGGAGACCAGCCTGGGTTACAAAGTGAGCCCAAGGCCAGCCTGAACCACATAGTGAGACCCTGACTCAAAAGGACAAAAAAAAAAAAAAAAGCCAGAACAAAAAGAGGTGTTGTACACAGAACAATGTAAAAATGACAACATATTTTTTTTTGTTGGAAACATGTAGGAAGAATAAATAGCACTCTAAATATTTCCATGCCCAAACCTCCTGTGAATGTACAACCTTAAAAGAACAAAGAGGACTTTGTAGGTGTGACTGAAGTTAGGACACTGAGACATGGCTTGAGAAGATTCTTACTAACCATGTTAATTTTTAAGATAGAAAAAGGGACCCAGAACTAAGGAATGGGACAGTTTCTAGAAGTGGAGAGAACAGTCCTTGGCTTATAATCAGCAAGAAAATAGCAATGTTCATCCTACTACCACAAGATACTAAATCCTAAAACCAGCTCAAATAGAAGGAAACACTCTGCTCATGAAAGAGGATTTCCAGAACTGCTTCAGAAGTGGTAAGAAAGGCCGAGGGTGCAAGTCATGTAGCTCAGCAGCGCAGCGCCTGCCTGGTAAGCAAAAGTTTCATTCCCAGTATCAAAAAAGAAAAAGAGAGAGAGAGAAAAAGATGCAGGGAAGGAAGGAAGGGAGGAAGGAAGGAAGGAAGGAAGGAAGGAAGGAAGGAAGGAAGGAAGGAAGGAAGGAGAAAGAAAGAAAGAAAGAAAGAAAGAAAGAAAGAAAGAAAGAAAGAAAGA